>SNQJ01S0012210.1:66961-96633 GCA_010110895.2 Picea sitchensis | reverse complement strand
TATATAAATTTATTTATTTATTTGATACTGAAATATTTACTTGTTCCTAATGTTTTCTTAAATGACATGTGTTAAATCTATATTAAGCTTTGAAGGAATTACACATCTACCTTATATGAAGAAGTAGAAAGCATTTATGTGTGGAATACTATTTTTTTTACTTTCAACTACCAACTCTATATATAAAGTTGATGTAAAATTATTTTATATAGAGGTTTATGTTAATAGAAAATTATTTTACTTAAGTTGGATGTTAATATATTTTTTCTATGCCACCCCCAACTACCAAGTTATATGTGTGTGTGTGTGTCTGTTTGTGTCTGTGTGAGTTCAATCTAATGATGGTCTCTCATGACTTATTAGTGGCAATGTAAATGTGGAAAACCAACAATTTTTTTACTTGGAGGGATTATTCAAGGTAATTTTTTTATGAACTTGAATATGGTGTAATAATATGAAACTTAGGAAATTGAATTCTCTTTCTGAATATGAAAATTTGATTTTTTCTAATAGTGCTATCTTATTTTTCCAACAAATTATAAGGTATAAGTTTTTGTTTCCAACAAAATATAAGATATAAGATTTTGTATTCCAAAGCATACCTCAAAGTGATGGTTTATTTGCATGATTTCAATGTCCAACCAAATAGTTAAAAACCATATCCAAAGTCATGGTAAATATTCATGTTCCACCCAAACACAAACGAAAATTCCCAAATGTTCAAACAACATAATAATTTTACCTCACTTCCAAGTTTCTTTTTAGTGCTTGGAGGTAACCACTTTACATAAGTTATAAAGGAGTTCTTATTTTTTATGGTGTTGTCTAAAATTGTTTTGGAAATTTTGGTTAGAACTGGGCAATATAAATTTGAGTGAAATCACTTATTTATATGGTTCAAATTGAATTTTTTGAATGCATAAATGAATTCAACATAGTAAAAAAACATAAGTTCTAACAAAATTTCAAACAAAATTAATTGAAAAATAATATTCTAGACATATTCAGCTCACTCATTGTTCTTGACCTTTCACTTCATCAATTGGTTGTGATGTTGTTCGCTACCACTTTTATGCAGATATTGAAGGTATCAATTAAATATTTCAAAGTGCCGAAGGTGAATTCTCAATTTAAGCAAGTCATTCTGACTTCAACTACCATTGTGATAACCCTGCAACCCTTTCTTGGTTAAACAAATTGCCAGCCCTTGCTTGCTTAAACAAACATACGGCCGAAATCTCCAAGAAGTATGGTGGATTCACTCCCGCCTAAATTCTTGTTATCATTTTTATCTTTGTTGTATTTTTAATTTAAAAAACAAATATCAATTTAATCATAGTTTGTGAGATACTTGACACCAATATCTCATTCATAATAACCATAACACTATATTTTATTTGTAATTAGCATTGAAATTATTTTTTTCTTATTAATATATTTTCAATTCCACATGTCAACTACATCTTAAACATTGAAGGAATTACACATCTTATTCATTCTAGGAAGTGGAAAACACCTATCAACCTATAAAATAAATTTGTTTACTTTCAATTCATCTATCTCTTGTTTTCTAGTTTTATCTATATATAGAGTTGATATAAAAATATTTTTCTTGAGATGGATATTGAAATATTTTGTTTGGGGTCCACATTGATTTTTATTTTTTTTATAATTTTTTTTAAATGTCACTTGTGAACTATATATCCACAATAAAAGGAGTTATAGAACTGGGCATTTCCGTGTCATAAATTATATATATTATTTACAAATTCTATAATTATATTAACTAATAAAATATTAAAAAAAAAATCATATTAAACTATTTTTTATATATTTTTTCTAATATGTACAACTAATACAATAAAACAATTTTATGTACATATAGAATAAATATCATTCGGCTTTCAGCCCCAAGGGTTATTTCAAGTGGTCATGAGCTCGTGGTAATATCTCTTATATCTACCTCAAAGTTGGGGAGGTAATGGGTTCAACTCTCTTAATCCCTTGGGGTGGAGCTCCCTAATCAAGCCAATACGGAAGGTTTCCCTTCCTGAAAAAAAATATATATATATATATTTAGTGATTTTATAATTAGTGTAAATTTTTTTTTATATAGAATTTTTACTTGTAATTGTTATATATATATATGTGTGTGTGTGAGTGTGTGTGTGTGTGTCTATATATAAATTTATTTATTTATTTGATACTGAAATATTTACTTGTTCCTAATGTTTTCTTAAATGACATGTGTTAAATCTATATTAAGCTTTGAAGGAATTACACATCTACCTTATATGAAGAAGTAGAAAGCCTTTATGTGTGGAATACTATTTTTTTTACTTTCAATTACCAACTCTATATATAAAGTTGATGTAAAATTATTTTATATAGAAGTTTATGTTAATATCAAATTATTTTACTTAAGTTGGATGTTAAAATATTTTTTCTATACCACCCCCAACTACCAAGTTATATGTGTGTGTGTCTGTGTGTGTGTGTGTTTGTTTGTGTCGGTGTGAGTTCAATAATTTGTTTACTGGGAGGGATTATTCAAGGTACTTTTACAATGAACTTGAATATGGTGTAATAAGATGAAACTTAGGAAATTGAATTCTCTTTCTGAATATGAAAATTTGATTTTTTCTAATAGTGCTATCTTATTTTTCCAACAAATTATAAGGTATAAGTTTTTGTTTCCAACAAAATATAAGATATAAGATTTTGTTTGTGGAGGTCTTGAGTATTTTAATGATGGAATTTCATCTCAAAAACTTGTATACCTGTAGAGAACCTATTTTCTTATGTCGTCTGAAATTAAAACGTCTTTTCTATGTGCATGTTAAGAGGGTATTACTATGATCAAAACATTTTTTTTAGATCGTAGGTATCGATCTCCTCTAGTTCTACATAAAACTCATTTGAGAAATGGTTAAGGCGAGAAAAATAAATTATATATTTTAAATATGCACAGTCGATTCGATCTATGTCTATATTTTCATCAACAGCTAAATTGTTTAGACTATAAAAAAAATAACATCAAAGACAGATATAGAGGGGTATTCACAAAAATCGAGGTTTTTTATCAATTTGCATACCAAACCACCAGGTTTTTCATCCTGAACCTAAATCCGAGCCAACCAAGTCAGCATACACCTTGTTAATCCTTGCCAAAAAAATTTAATTCAAAAGAGCGTGTACATGTTGTAAGAGTGTGCATGCATTCTAGGAGAATGTGCATGTTCTAGGAGAGCACATGCATTCTAACAGTGTGCACACATTCTAGGAGCACACATGTGTTCTAAGACCACACACATGATTCTAGAAACCATTTATTTCACTATATTTGTCCTCCCTCTCCTACATCTACCCCCCCTTCACTATATCACTCTCCCTCTCCCTCTTTACCACCCTGTTTGTCTCCCTCTCTCTCGCTCACACTCCTATACATGGTAAGAAATAGAAATGGCAAGACTAGAAATCAAAAGGCATGGAACAAACAAGATCTATATATTACCTTGACATGCCTCATAATATCACACCCACTACCTCTGTGTCCCCCCCTATCCACTCTCCCTTTCTCTCTCACTCTCTCCCTCTACCCTTTTGTCCCTCACTCCCTTCTTGTGCACCCTTTCTCTCTCTCTTCTCATTGTTAGTCGCAGTATCAATCTCTTTCCTTATTTCTCTCTGTATTACCCCTCTATGTCTCTCTCTATATCCCCCTATTCCTCGCATTCTCTCTCTACCTCCCTTATATGTCTCCCTCTATGATTCCCTTTCTTTCACTAACACTCTCTACCCAACCTCTCTTTCTCCCTCTCCTACCTCTACCCCTCGTCCATATCTATCTTTACCCACCCTCCTACCTCTCTATATCTACATATCCTCTTTTTCTTTCTCTCTCCCCCTCTCACACTGTCACGCACACTCTCTCTCCCACCCTCATCCCTCTCTCTCCCCTTGTCTCACTATCTCCCCTCTATATCTCCTAATTCTACCCCTCTCTCCTAAATTTACCTCCTTCTATACCCTCCTCTCTATTTTCCTCTCTCTCCTTCCCACACTCTCACAAAGTCTCTCTATTTTCCTTCTATGCCTTGGTATCTCTCCCCACTACACACATTTTCTTTCCCCCCTATATGTCTTCCTATCTCTCCCTCCCACACTCCAACACACTCACTCTCTGCCTCCCCTCTTTTTTTTCCTTGCAATCCCTCCCACACACTTGCACACAGACTTTTTATCCCCCTCTATGTCTTCCTCTCTCTCTATCCCTCCCACTCTCTCTCACACACACTTTCTCTCACCCCCTCTCACACTCACACATTCTCTCTCCACCCCCATCCTCCCTCTATATCTCCCCCTCCCTCCCAATATCTCTCCTCTCTTTATATCCTAAATATGTTATCTCTTTCTCTCTCTAATTTTTGTTATTGTCACTCTCACTATATCCTCCTCCCTGTAACGCCTCGTTCATAGCGTCTGTAAGCGAAGAAAAAGTGCATTTTTTTATTGTTTTTTAGGCAGGAAGGCAATGACGACAACAGTTGAGCCACACAACTAATGATGAACGCAAGCGTGCAGTCCAGTCAATAAACAACTATGACTCCACAAACTAGCACAACAAAAATTGGGTGAACATGCGTAGAACAACAAGGAGAACGACTACCTTCTCGATGCAAATAGGACCATGCCTACAATATAAGGGATAACATCCCCCTCTCGAGACAAAATAATTGAGGAACAATGACTAGAACCTCAACGTGCACGAACCCAATGCATGAAGGCATTCAACACATACGCCAAAAAAAAACTTACAACGCTCTACAACACTCACACGAAATGTACTGACTCTGGCCTAGTTATCATTGGCCTCCATCCAATAGGGTGCGCCATTATCCCCTCATTAGGAATAATGACGTCCCCAGGTGATAGATGTGTCGATAAACTTGGCGTAACACAACCTAACGGGACCGGCGACTCAAGAAAATCCAATGTGCTAGGAGGCAAAACAACTGACAAGAAGACGTTACTCAAAAATGCACAACAGTTATGCGACTTTGCCAACAACCCAAACCATTAATCAATTATAAATTAGTCAATAATTACAATTCTAGTTTAACGTTAATTACAATCTAATTTAGCAATTCTAATTTACCATTTAGTCAATACTCACCAATCTAATTTAATCATTAATTACAATCTAATTGAGAAATTCTAAATTAATCCATAATTACAATCTAATTGAGCAATTCTAAATTAATCCATAATTACAATCTAACTTAGCAATTAACATTATAAACAAAATTAATAATATCATTGTAGAATTCTACAAGTATAACTCTTATTAACAAATTAAATTACAACATACCTTCTAGCTATATTAACTGTACTAAATTTACAAGTTGTCTTTTAACCTTAAAAAGAAACTGTTGAGAATGACAAGGCCTTTAAAGAAGGCTATTTTCATGTGATTTTGTGGATTATAAATAATCGTCATTTCAACACTACTCAACACAATTTTATTGCTATCTTTCTATTTATAACACATATCATATCAATCTATTCAATGCAAATTCAATGCTATCTTGTTGTTTCTGAATAAATGTCATGTCAAGCTAATCAATGCAAATTTCATGTTAATTGCTAGTTATAATTAATTTCCACCTCGATGCTAATGACTGAAACTTAATGTTGCCTTGTTGTTCATAATAAATGTCATTCAGAGTCGTTCCATGTAGTTGATGCTTTTGGCTGTTTAAAAACTTTTGTTAATCAATGCTAATCCAACCATTTGTGGTCTATATGTTAACTATAGTTGAGTCAAATTATCGCTGAAATGTTGGGGGAAATAACTATGTACAACTGAATAATCACAATCATAAATTGGTAAAAGTGTTGGCTACCATAATGAAAATTGCTATCATAAAATCTCCATGTGCATTAGTTTTCATAAGTAAAGAATAAAATAATTATATTGACTGTTCAACATATGCGTACTTATTTGCAACCAAGATTCTAGTTGTTATGCTCCTAATTAATCTCGTAGTCAAAGGTAATAAAATGCATCAACTAAATCATCGTGGTTGATACAAGTTCATTGTCCAGAATGTTGAAACACAACTATTTAAAAATTTCGTGTTATTTAAGGTTTTAAAAAACGCAGTGAGAATTATAGATAATCATTTTTCTAAACATTTGTTGAAGCATAAACAATAAATATGTTGGGACCACAGACCATAATGGATGTGGAAACTGCTGACTGGGTGAAGTTGAATACGCAGATGATAGAAAGGCTAAGATCATTGTCTTTTAATCTCTCACTAAATGCTCTCTCATAATGTCTTGCAGTCATTTAAAGTAAGAATGAAATAATTGTCTACAATGAAAGGTACACTCTGTCCACTTAAACGGAATGAACCTAATGATAACTGTAAAAAAATGTTGTCTTGCAATGAGGAAACAATAAGAGGTAACCGAAAGGGAAACAATCGTAGGCTATATAAGAATATCAATGCAGTCATAAAGGTAAACAAAAACACCCACCAATAAGCCCCCATTAACCAGTAAGGTGCATGCAATTCATGGAGGAGAAAAAAAACATGCCAGATATACAAATTCATAGGGCAATATTCCCCGCCCCAAAAAAAATGGTTTGCAGTCTTAAAATGGCCAAAATCGCCAGTTAAACACAAGCAACGATTGTGGTCTTTAAAAGTGGAAAAAGGGCCCTGTAAATAAAAACAAAATGCACTCTTAAGAAGTGGAAAAATCTCCAGATACACATGCTAGGATTGTTGTCTTAAAGAGTGGCAAAATCACTAGATCCACAAGCAACCATTGTTTTCTTAAGGAGTGGAAAAATCGCCAGATACACAAGCAACCATGTTGTCTTAAGGAGTGGAAAAATTGCCAGATACAGAAGAAACCATGTTGTCTTAAGGAGTGGCAAAATCGCCAGAAAATATAAACGAATTGCAAAGAATAAAGCCGAAAAAAAAAAAACACAGAGTTAAATAGTCAGGAAGGTATTACCAAGCAAAGTTAAATTATCCAGCAATATATAAAACCACATAGTTAGAATTTCGTGGTTGAGGGTGTTGAAATACAAAGAACACTAAACATAGTTTTCAGATGCCGAGAACGATTACGACACAGAGGTATTATAATCTCCAGAGACCAAAACAAGATGGAGATCAAGGTGCGGAGATAAGAAGGGGTAAACCGCCGAGAAACTCATCCTTCGCTGATCATCCATGCATAGAAAAGTAGGGCATTAGAATTTATGGTTCGTTTCACACGGAAGTGATGACTGTCGATTCGGATCCAACGAACTAGGGATGAGGATGAAAAGAACAACTCTTCACAACAATTACCAAAACCCAAAGACAATGCAACATGCAGGGATCGAAATCCAAGGGAAATTATCAACAACGAGCTTAAGGCTACGGGGAAATTAAGTTATCAATTAAAATGCAAAGTCAACATTTTCTTTACCCAATTAAAAATACATAACTGAAAGCGTAATGTATAATAAAAATCTACCATGAAGAATCAAGGAAGCTAACTGTAACCCAATTCATCCACTCTGAGTTGTTATCACGTGTGCTCCGTGTAGCTCCCATTTTCCGACTGATGAGACTTCATCGGTACCTCCCAACCAATGCTAGGGGTAATATTTTTCTCCCTTAGCCCCCTGAGCCAAAAAGGGCCCATGCACACTAAAACATAGATCAGCTAGCTCCCTTATCGCCTTGCAAGGCTGAGCTACCACTTCTCACCGATATGGGTATCCAAACTCCCACGAGCTAAGTCAATCAAGTCAAATTTTTTGCAGCCTAATGTTACGGATAACAGAACAGATCCATTATCCTCCTCCTCCCTCCTTTATATAGAATTTCTAATTCATTTACTTTCCCAAAATCCCATTTAATTTATTGTTAAATAATTTAATTCATAAAAATCCTCCTTGTACATGTGTCATCCATCCCCTTCATTGCACCATAAATTAATTTCATTAATTAATTAATTACTCCTATTTGCCTCACCCACATAAAAGTATTTCTAGAATCTCTCCTAGGTGTCCCCGTATTCCCTTACACATTATTATGACTTACCCCCTTACTAATTTGCTTGTTGAGTTTAATTTAGAAATTTCTTAAATGCTAGATACCTTACTAAGTTAATTTTTTTTCTTTTTTCTTGTGTTTCCCCTTTCTTTTTATGTTTCCTAATTCTTTTAAATTTCCCTCTTTCCCTTTTCATTTAAAAATCAAATTGGGAGGTGTAGAAAATTACCTTTTTCTTACGTGACGTGCCCATCAGGACACACTTTGTTTTCCAAGGGTGCCACTCACCTCTTGACTAACTTGGTATACATCAAAACCCCTGGGGGAAATACTCCGCTAGGTGATCTTGTGGGAGACTAAGGGCCTCTAAGAAATAAGGCCCTTGCCTTATTGCGTGCCCCTTAGCATCATCGTGAGTAAATGTCACAATCGACCCTCACAACATCATGGGTGTTCTTGAACTAGGTAATCATTAACCTAGAGTTCGAGCCATGGCAGGAGTGCTAGTAGGTTGTGTAAGGGTTGTTGTTATCATCTTTGGTTATCGTGCATGACCCCTCTTCTACACATGTGAGTCTGGTTGGCAAGATGTCGTCAGCCTGCATCATCAATGAATCGTGTCACAATAAAATTCATAATCATAACATCTAATCAGATGCACATAGTTCATATATGCAACAATCAAACCCCAATTGTCCACTCCTTGACTCGGTCCGAAGTCCAAGGGGTTTCATCGATGCCTCTGCATCCTCAAGGTCCAAAATCCTACACACTCAGGAAAATAGAGTCAATAGCACATGTCTATGTCAATACAACAAAATAACATGGCATCAATCCACAACGCCTCATAATCATAATCAAATGCCCAATAGTATAATAATATGGATCACTTGCAAGCAAGTGTCCTCAAAGAATAAGTTCACTGAGAGCGTGCAAGAGCACGATGTTACATACACCCCCTCTTGGTCTAAACTTCGTCCCGAAGTTTCACAATATATAAGTGCCAAAATAATGTTTATGAGAGTATCATAAGTCTATCCATCAAACAAAATGAGAAACTGCTGGTGCATATCATAGTTGTCGAATGCGATGATAAAATATGCAGACAGGCTCAGTCGTTAGCACCCCCTCATCCGATACCTACAAGGAACTCATGTCAATAACATGTGTAGGGTCACCAATATAATATCTCAAAACAGATAAGTGAAAAACATCGTTCATACGCCTCAAAGAATCAGGCAAGGCCAATCGACAAACCATCGGCCCTTTCCTCTCCACAATCTCTAAAGGTCCCACAAACCTAGGAGAGAGTTTAGCTCCCTTTCGAAACTTGATCAAACTCTTATGTGGTTTTACCCACAAGAAGACTCGATCACAAACCTCATAACTACGGTCGACATGGTGCACATCGACATAACTCTTCTCCCGATCCTATGCTTATTTAATCCTTTTTTTTATTGTTTTCATTTTCTCTTCCATTTCTTGGATCGTTTATGGTCCCACTAGGACCCTATCCTCAATCTGATCCCAACTCAAAGGTGTCTGACATGGTCACCCGTAAAGAAACTCGAAAGGCGCCATCTTAATGGTGCTTTGGTAACTATTGTTATAAGCGAATTATACCAGTGGCAAGAATTCTTCCCAACACTTTTGTTGGTCTATCACGTGCATGCGCAACATGTCCTCTGAGGTATGGTTCATTCGTTTGGTCTTCTCGTCAGTTTCTGGGTGATACGCAGTACTAAAGTTAAGTTGTGTTCCCAAGGACTCTTGGAAACTAGTCCAAAATCATCCAGTAAACACTGATCCTCGATCGGATATAATCCTCTTAGGCACACCATCCAGCCTCACAATCTCACTGATGAAAACTCTAGCTATGTTAGGTGCCTGACACGTCATATGCACAGGAATAAAATGAGAACACTTTGTTATAGTGTCGACTACTACGAAAATTGAGTTGTGTCTCCTTGCCGTGAGTGGAAATCCAACAATAAAATCCATCAAAATAACCTCCCATTTCGATTCTGAAATAACGTGTAGATTTAGTAATCCTGATGGATGTCTATGTTCGGCCTTTACCTGCTGACATTCTAGACATATGGCCACATAGTTGACTATTTCTACCTTCATTCCTTTCCAGAAGAATAAGGGTTTAAGGGTTACCCTCATCTTCGTGACTCTCGGGTGAGCCATGTACACTTCTCTATGAGCCTCGTTTAGGATCAAGCTCCTCAACTCATTGTTCGGTGGTACGTAAATCCAATTTTTAAACCTCAATAATCCATCGTTGTAAGGTGTAAATCCTTCAAATATTGGTAACATCATTGTGTTTTGTCTGATAAAATCCTCGACCTCTTTGTACTAGTCATCGTCATGCTATAGAGTTAGAATCTTTTCACGTAGATTCATTTGAAGAGGCAACACTGAAAAGATGTGTGGTTTATGACTCAATGCTTCTGCCACTCGGTTCACTATTCCTTTTGTGTAAGAAATCTTGAAATCGTACTCTCTAAGAAGTTCCAACCAATGTCATTGTCGCACATTCAGTTCATTCTACGTAAAGATGTGTTGTACTCCATAGTGGTCCATCTTTAGTTCAAATTTTTGTCCAACTAGGTAGTGTCTCCAAACCTTCAAGGCATAAAAAATGCCTAACAACTCCAAATCGTGTGTCGCAGAGTTCTCCTCATGCCTTCTCAATTTCCTCGAGATGTAAGCGATCACTCGACCGTCTTGCATCAAGACTCAGCCTAAGACTTCCCTGGATGAGTTAGTGCATACCAAGAAAACCATGTCCATGTCAAGGACCTTTAGTATTGGTTTTGTGGTCAAAAGCTCTTTGATCCTCCGAAAAGACTCTGCGCATTTCTCGGTCCAAAAAAACTTCTTGTTCTTCTTCTACAACTTCATGATCGGATTTGCTATCTTTGAAAATCCCTCGACCAACCGCCGATAGTATCCTGCTAAACCCATGAAGCTACGCACTTGCAGGACAATCATCAGTGCATGCCATTCCATAATAGCCTCAACCTTTGCTAGATCTAGGGAAATACCTTCGTCAGAGATGACATACCCTAAGAAGTGAATCTTTAATTGATAAAACAATCATTTTGACAACTTCCCATACAATTTGTGCTCTTGTAGACACTGTAGTACCAAGCGCAAGTGCTTGTCATGCTCCTCCATATATCGTCAATGAATATTTGGACAAACTTGTCCAAGTACTCACGGAACACCCCATTCATCAAACTCATAAATACCCCTGGGGCGTTTTTCATTCCAAATGGTAAAATAGTAAACTCGTAATGCTCAAACCTCGTCTTAAAGACAGTCTTAGGGACGTCATCCTCCTTGATTCATAACTGGTGATACCCTGATCGCAAATTGATGTTTGAGAACATTGTTTCCCCCTTCATCTGATCAAACAAATCATCAATCCTCGGCAATCGATACTGATTCTTGATCGTTTCCTTATTCAGTTTACGTTAGTCAATGCAAAGCCTCCACGACCCATCCTTCTTTCATATGAAAATAACAGGCGCGCCCCATGGGGACACACTTGGAGGTATAAGTCCTAGGTCTAGCAACTCCTTTAGTTGCATTCTCAACTCTTGTAACTCCGGGGTCGACATCCGATAAGGCGTTCTTGCTATCGGTTCAGTCCACAGTTTCAAGTCTATCATAAACTCCAATTCCCTCTCCTACGACATTCCAGGTAACTCCTCAAGAAACATGTCTACAAACTCTCTCACAACCGGAAGGTGTTCTAGACCTTCCGCTACTCCCCTTTCATTTAACTCAAGGATCGCATAAAGATTACACCCCTTGCACATCCTCTTTCATAGTTGCAAGGAAGACATGAACCTCAAGGAAACTCCGAGGTTCCAATCTACAATAATGCGGCTTTTCCCTCGTCATCAACCAAGCTCAATCATTTTGTCTTATAGTTGAGTATCACCTTATACGATTCCAACCAGTGCATATCAATCACGACGTCATAAGATCCTAAGATCGTGACCTACAGGTTGGGCCTGGTGACAAAATCTCCTAGGTTAAGGGTAAATCCCATAACCTTTCCTCCAACCTTTTGTTTATCTCCTGAAGCCATCTCTATGAAGCTAAACTCATATTGTTTGACTGCCTTTACCTTAATCCCTTTTAGCGTTGCACCAGAAATGAAACTCTCGGTAGCACCGAGATATATGAAAATACTAAGGGTCTGGTCAGCAACGATACCTAACATCTCGAGAACAGTCGATTGGTGATCTACCTGGCGGTTATTCACTCCTGCATGAATCCGATGGGCCTTGCCCAAATCTCCCATGGTATTGGGTCCGACTTTTCCAGACGCTCTAGTCCTATCCACTGTGAAGTCGTGTTGGTAGTGTGGCTCCCTACACATCCAACAACCCTTCTTCGTTCTAGTACTCGTGGTACCCAAAGTAGAAGATGACGACCAACCGGCTTGGAATCCTGGTCTATTCTGCTGAACAGGCCTAAACTACTATTGTTGCGGTCGACGCTATTGCTAATGTTGTGGTCCCCTATAAGGTGTCTGTTGTTGAGGCGTCGGTTGTTGATGTGTAGTGAAAGTGGATCCTCTCTGGAAGCCATGATATCTAGGTGTACGTTTGCATGGTGTCTAATGTTGCTACGCACCAGATGACACTTCCCCTTTCGGTCTTTCTGGATTCCTCCTCTGACCCCCGTTGATAAGATCCTCCTCTTATATGAGGGTCTTCTGGATGACATCATGCAAGGTTTGAGGCATCAAAATCCTAACATTTGCACATATGATTCCATTAAGGTCGAACATGAACCTTTTGACCTTAAGTTTCTCAGTATTAATATGCAGAGCATATCGAAGCAATTCCATAAAATGGGCCTCGTACTTGGGCACCATATGGTCTCCTTGTCGTAAGGCATTGACCTTGTTGAGATGACGCTCAATCAATTCCTCTATTAGGTACCTCTCTTAGAACTGTTCCTTGAATAGTTCCCATGACACATCTTCGACGACCATGTTCAGTTACGGAACGAGTGTCTTCCACCATGGAATAGCGGTCCCCTTCAATTGAAAGACTGCCATGTGTACCTTCATTTTGAAGGTATAGTTGGGAAGTGAAAAGAATATCTCCATATTCTCCAACCATGCCTCGACAGATGTGTCGTCTGGGACACCAAAGAACTTGGGAAATTTGACATTCTTGACTTCGCGGTGAATGCTACTAGTACAAACCAAAGCACATTGTGGACTCTCGGGGGGTTTCGATGCCCTGGCCTCATCTCTGTCCAAATGGTTGATCAATACCTCAGACATTCGCTGGAAAGACCTCATGAACCTAGCCACATCACCCAGTACTATCTTCTCCTTCCCGACAACCTGTTCATCTCCCTGGGGGTTAGACCCCTCAGGCGTGGATTTTATTGGAGGCATTGCACCTCCTCCCCTAGCACCTCATCGTCTGCCTCTGCAACGTCCTCTAACCATGATTACCTGCATGAATACAAGTTAAATTAATTATCAACATTATAATCAAATATCATATCAACGAAAGCCGTAGTGATCCCAAGTTGTGAGTTGAACTTGCTCTAATACCACATGTAACGACCTCGTTCATCACGTCTGTAAGAGAAGAAAAAGTGCATTTTTTTTTTCTTTAGGTAGGAAGGAAATGATGACAACAGTTGAACCACACAACTAATGAAAAATGCAAGAACGCAATCTAGCCAACGAAAAACTATGACTCCACGCACTGCCACAAGAGAAACTGGGCGAACGTGCATAGAACAACAAGGCGAACAAATACCCGCTCGATGCAAACAAGACCATGCCTACAAGCTAAGGGACAACATCCCCCTCCCTACACAATGACCTTGATGATGAATTACTAGAACCTGAAGGCGCGCGAACCCAACGCATGAAGGTGTTCAACCTGTGCACCAAAGGAAAAATTACAATGCTCAACAACACTCACACAGAAGGCACCAACTCGGGCTAAGTTATCATTCGCTGCTATCCAATAAAGTGTGCCATGATCCCCTCATCAAGAATCATGCCATCCCCAGGTGATAGATGCATCAATAACCTTGGCGCAACACAACCTAACAAGACCAAGGAATCAAGAAAATCCAGCGCGCTAGGAGCCAAAACAACTAGCAAGAAGACTACACCCACACCCCAAGCAACCTGTCGACCAGAATCCAGATGATGTTACTAAAAAATACGCAACAGTTACACGATTTTGCCAACAACCCAAACCATTAATCAAGTCTAAATTAGTCGATAATTACAATTCTAGTTTAACGTTAATTACAATCTAATTTAGCAAGTCTAATTTACGATTTAGTCAAGACTCATCAATCCAATTTAATCATTAAGTACAATCTAATTGGGAAATTCTAAATTAATCCATAATTACAATCTAACTTAGAAATTAACATTCTAAACAACATTAATAATATCATTGTAGAATGCTACAAGTATGACTCTTATTAACAAATTAAATTACAACATGCCTTCTAGATATATTAACCATACTAAATTAACAAGTTGTCTATTAACCTTAAGAACAAACTGTTGAGAATGACAAGGCCTTTAAAGAGGGCTATTTTCATGTGGTTTTGTGGATTATAAATAATTGTCGTTTCGACGGTACTCGACGCAATTTTATTTCTATCTTGTTCTTTACAATAAATATCATATCAAGCTATTCAATGCAAATTCAATGCTATCTTGTTGTTCCTGAATAAATCTCATGTCAAGCTAATCAATGCACATTTGATGTTAATTGATAGTTATAATTAATTGCCACCTCAATGCTAGTTAATGAAACTTAATGCTACCTTTCTCTTCATAATAAATGTCATTCAGAGTTGTTCCATGCAGTTGATGATTTTAGTTGTTTAAATTTTTTTATTAATCAATGCTAATCCAACCATTTGCAATCTAGCCGTTAACTATAGTTGAGTCAAATTATCACTGAAACACTGGGGGAAATAACTCTATACAACTCAATAATCACAATCATAAAATGGTAAAAGAGTTGGCAACCATAATGAAAATTTTTGTCATAAAATCTCCACGTGCATTAGTTGTCATAAGTAAAGAATAAAATAATTATATTGACTTTCCAACACCTGCTTACTTATTTGCAACCATGATTCTAATTGTTATGCCCCTAATTAATCTCACATTCAAAGGTAATAAAATGCATCAAGCAAATCATTGTGGTTGATACAAGTTCATTGTCCAGAATGTTGAAACACAGTTATTTAAAAATTCCCTGTTATTTAGGTTTTAAAAAAATGCAGTTAGAGTTATAGATAACCATTTGTCTAAACACCTGTTGAAGCACAAACCATAAATATGATAGGACCAGAGACCATAATGAACATTGAAACCATTGACTGGGTGAAGTTGAATACACATACTATACAGAGGCTAAGATCGTTGTATTTTAATCTCTCACTAAATGCTCTCTCATAGTGTCTTGTAGTCCTTTAATGTAAGAAGGAAATAGTTCTCTGCAATGAAAGGTACACTCTGTCCACTTAAATGGAATTAACCTAATGATAATTGTAAAAAATTGGTGTCTTGCAACTAGGAAACAATAAGAGATAACCGAAAGGGAAACAATCGCAGGCTATATAAGAGTATCAACCCAGTCATAAAGGTAAACAAAAACGCCCACCAATATGCCCCCATTAACCAGTAAGGCACAAGAAATTCATGGAGGAGAAAAAATAATGCCAGATATACAAATTCGCATGGAAAAATTCACCTCGCAAAAAAACGGATTGGAGTCTTAAAATGGACAAAATCGCGAAGTAAACACAAGAAATGATTCTGGTATTTAAGAGTGGAAAAAACGTCCTGTAAATAAAAACAAAATGCAGTCTTAAGAAGAGGAAAAATAACCAAATACAGAAGCTACGATTAATGTCTTAAAGAGTGAACAACTATCTAGATACACAAGCAACCATTGCTATCTTGAGCAGTCGAAAAATCACCATATACACAAGAAACCATTCTTTCTTTAGGAGTGGAAAAATCTTTAGATACAAAAGAAACCATGTTATCTTAAGGAGTGGAAAAATCACCAGAAAATATAAACAAATTGTAAAGAATAAGGCCAAAAAAAAAAAAAACACAGAGTTAAATAGCGAGGAAGGTATTACCAAGCAAAGTTAAATTCTCCAACAATATATAAAAACCCAGAGTTAGAATTTTGTGGTTGACGGTGTTGAAATGCAGAGAACACTAAACACAGTTTTCAGATGCCGAGAATGATTAGGATGCAGAGGTGATATAACATGAAGAGACCAAAACAAGGCGTAGATAAAGGCACGGAGATAAGAAGGGGTAAATCGCTGGGAAACTCATCCTTCGATCATCATCCATTTATAGAAAAGTAGGGAATTAGAATCTATAGGTTGCTCTGCATCGAATTGACGACTGTTGATTCGGCTCCTGGCTGACTTCTTAGGCGTGGAATGACGAACTAGGGATGAGGACAAAAAGCACAACTCTTCACAAAAGTAAACAAAACCTAAGGAGATTCACAACATGCAGGGATGGAAAGACAAGGGAAACAATCAACAACGACCTTAAAGCTATGGGGAAATTAAGTTACCAATTAAAATTCTAAGTCAAAATTTTCTTTGCATAATTAAAAATACATAATTGAAAGCGTAAGGTATAAAAAGAATCTACCATGCATAATCAAGTAAGCATACCGTATCCAAATTAGTCCTCTATGAGTCATTATCCAATGCTCTCCATGCAGCTCCCGCTTTTCAACAGATGAGACTTCATCTGTACCTCCGAACCAATGCTAGGAGTACTCTTCTTCACCCTTATCCCCCCAAGACACAAAGGGGAAACACACATTAAAACAAAGATAAGATAACTCCCATATCACCTCGCAAGGTCGAGATACCACTCCTCATCGAGTTGGGTATCCCAACTCCCACAAGCTAAGTCAGTCAAGTTTAAATTTCTACAGCGTAACGTTATGCATAACAGAACAGATCCATCATCCTCCTCCTCCCTCCTTTATATAGAGTTTCTAAGTCATTTACTTTCCCAAAATCCCATTTAATTTATTGTTCAATACTTTAATTCATAAAAATCCTCCACGTACATGTGTCACCCATCCCTTTCATTGCACCATAAATTAATTTCATTAATTAATTAATCACTCCTATTTCCCTCACCCACCTAAAAGCATTCCTAGAATAGCTCCTACGTGTCCCCATATTCCCTTACACATTTTGATGACTTACCCCCTTACTAATTTACTAGTTGAGTTTAGTTTAGAAAGTTATTAAATGCTACATACCTTTTAAGTTATTCTTTCTTCCTTTTCCTTGTGTTTCCACTGTCTTTTTATGTTTCCCTCTTTTTCCTAGTTTCTTGATTCTTTTAAATTTCCCTCTTTCCCTTTTCATTTAAAACTCAAATTGGCATGTGTAGAAAATTACCTTTTTCCCCTTTTCCTTTTAAATTGATAAATTTTTAATTATCATATGTAACAAAACAATTATTTTCCTTTTCTCCCCCTTTTTAAATTTTATCCCCCAAAAGATTTTTATAAATTAATTGAATTTCTTAACCCCTTCTCGTCACACAATTAATGATGATTATCATTATTATTTATTTATTTTTACTTTTATCACAAGTATCACTTAGACCTAGACTTTATTTTCTTAGGTTGGGCAACATTTTATGAGAGAAAATGCTTTAAATCTTTCTCATCACATTATTCGTTCTAAGGATATAAGTTTATTCATTTATTGTTTAACAACACGACGTGGCCTTGAGGATGCACTAGGTGCTCCAAGGGTGCCACTTGCCTCATATTTTTCCCTTGCACGACGTACCCTTTAGGATGCATTACGTGCTCCAATGGTGCCACTCTCCTCTTTCTGTTTTTCTTGCACGACGTGCCCTTCAGGATGCACTCTGTGCTCCAAGGGTGCCACTCGCCTCTTGAATGACTTGGTAGACATCAAAACCCCTGGAGTTAATACTCCACCAGGTGATCTTGTGGGAGACTAAAGTCCTCTAAGGAATACGTCCCTTGCGTTATTGTGTGCCCCTTAGAATCATCATGAGCGACTACAGCAGTCGGCCCTCACAATATTGTGGGTCTTCTCAAACTAGGTAATCGTTAACCTACAGTTCGAGCCACGACGACAGTGCTAGTAGGTTGTGGCAGGGTTGTTGTCCACACCTCTCCCTCAATGTAATTGGTTATCGTGCGTGACCCCTCTAGTCCATATGTGAGTCTCGTCGACAATATGTCATTATCCTGTGTCATCAATGAATCATGTCAGAATAAAATCCATAATCATAAAATCTAATCAGATGCACATAGGTCACATATACAACATTCAAACCCCAATTGTCAACTCCTTGAATCGATCTAGAGTCCAAGGGGTTTCATCGATGCCTTTGCATCCTCGAGGTCCAAAATCCTACACACTCAATAAAACTGAGTCAATAGCATCTGTCTATGTCAATACAACAAAATAACATGTCATCAATCTATAACAGATAATAATCATAATCAAATTCTCAATAGTATAATAATCTGGATCACTTGCAAAAATTCCTCAAAGAATAAGTTCACTAATTGTGTGCAAGAGCAAGATGTTACACTCCCTCTCTCCCTTATACTTATCCCCATTTATCCCTTTATATCTTTCTACCATCCCTTCCATCTATCTCCACCCTTCCTCTCACAGTCAGTCTATGTAATATTCTAGATATAAGAAGTATGCAGAATAGAAATAAAATGCTAGCAATGGAAGATGAACAACAATATAACTAGAATAACACCACAATAATACTAAAATGATAACAAAATCACACCAGAAATATAACTTTGATTATTGAGAGCAATGTTCACTTTTCTCACCTCCAGTCAAGAAGAGGTCTATTAAAATAATATCAAATCTAGGGTTGTCATACCCTTGATTCCTATTTATACTAAATATGTCTATCAAGAGAACAATCTAGAGGAAGATCCTACTAGAAGCGGAAGCTTCTATTAGGTATTCTTACATTCGAATTATTCTACCTTATTGCAAGGCCTTATTAATATTGACCCTTATTACATCGGAATACATTTTTCTACCTACATGAGGGCTTAGGTCCCTAACATGTCCTCCCCCTTAAAAGAAACCTTGTCCTTAATGCTTGAGGTGTGGAAAGTGTTGCATAATGGTAGCTAGTTCCCAAGTGGCATCTGCTGGAGTTGTATCTTTCCATTGGACCAACACTTCCTTGATGGTTTGCTGATGCAGGAGATGCTCACACTGGTCCAAAACTACTTGTGGTTGTATCCAAATGGAGCCTTCTTCATCCAAATCAGGAAGGTTGGTTTGAGTTTGGCACTTAGTTACAATAACCTTCTTTAAGCATGAAACATGAAACAAAGGATGTACCTTAAAATGATTTGGCAAATCTAACTGATAGGCCACTTGTCCCACATGCTTGAGAACTGTATAAGGACCATAAAATTTGGGCACCAGCTTCTAACAATGGTTGGCATTGAGGTAATTTTACTTGTAAGGTTGCACTTGAAGAAATACCTGATCCCCTTTTGCAAATTGAGGTTTAGAGCGACCTTGATCTGCTTGTTGCTTCATGTGATTCTGGGCCATGGCCAAATTCTCTTTGAGTGTATGGAAAATAGACTCTCGAATTCTACACGTTTGGTCAACTACCTGGACCTTCGAGACACCTGGTAAATATGAGAGTCAAGTTTAAATTTCTGCAGTGTAACGTTATGCATAACAGAACATATCCATCATCCTCCTCCTCCCTCCTTTATATAGAGTTTCTAGGTCATTTACTCTCGCAAAATCTCATTTAATTTATTTTTCAATAATTTAATTCATAAAAGTCCTCCATGTACATGTGTCACCCATCCCTTTCATTGCACCATAAATTAATTTCATTAATTAATTAATTACTCCTATTTCCCTCACCCACCAAAAAGCATTCCTAAAATCGCTCCTACGTGTCCCCATATTCCCTTACACATTTTAATGGCTTACCACCTTACTAATTTACTAGTTGAGTTTAGTTTAGAAAGTTCTTAAATGTTAGATACCTTACTAAGTTATTATTTCTTCCTTTTCCTTGTGTTTCCACTTTCTTTTTTTGTTTCCTGCTTTTTCCTAGTTTCCTAATTCTTTTAAATTTCCCTCTTTCCCTTTTCATTTAAAACTCAAATTGGCATGTGTAGAAAATTACCTTTTTCCCCTTTTCCTTTTCAATTGATAAATTTGTAATTATCATATGTAACAAAACAATTATTTCCCCCTTTCCCCCCTTTTTAAATTTTATCCCCCAAAATATTTTTATAAATTAATTGAATTTATTACCCCCTTCTCGTCACACAATTAATGATGATTATGATTATTATTTATTTATTTTTATTTTTATCACAAGTATCACTTCGACCTAGACTTTATTTTTCTAGGTTGGGCGACATTTTATTAGAGAAAATGTTTTAAATCTTTCTCATCACATTATTTGTTCTAAGGCCATAGGTTTATTCATTTATTGTTTAACAATGCGACGCAGCCTTCAAGACGCACTAGGTTCTCCAGGTGTGACACTCACCTCATTTTTTTCCCTTGTGCGATGTACCCTTTGGGATGCACTACGTGCTCCAAGGGTGCCACTCGCCTCTTTCCATTTTTCTTACATGACATGCCCTTCAGGATGCACTCTATGCTCCAAGGGTGCCACTCGCCTCTTGAATGACATGGTAGACATCAAAACCCCTGGAGTTAATACTCCGCCATGTGATCTTGTGGGAGACTAAAGGCCTCTAAGGAATAAGTCCCTTGGCTTATTGCGCGGCCCTTAGAATCATCATGAGCGACTATCGCAGTCGTCCCTCATAACATTGTGGGTCTTCTCAAACTAGGTAATCATTAACCTACAGTTCGAGCCACGGTGGGAGTGCTAGTAGGGTGTGGCAGGGAAGCTGTCCATACCTCTCCCTCAATGTATTTGGTTATCGTGTTTGATCCCTCTACTCCATATGTGAGTCTGGTAGACAATATTTCGTTATCCTGTGTCATCAACGAATCATGTCAGAATAAAATCCATAATCATAACATCTAATCATATGCACATAGGTCATATATACAACATTCAAACCTCAATTGTACACTCCCTGACTTGGTCCAGAGTCCAAGGGGTTTCATCGATGCCTCTGCATCCTTGAGGTCGAAAATCCTGCACACTCGGGAAAACCGAGTCAATAGCACCTGTCTATGTCAATATAGCAAAATAACATGTCATCAATCCATAATGGATCATAATCATAATCAAATTCTCAATAGTATAATAATCTGGATCACTTGCAAGAAAGTGTCCTCAAAGAATAAGTTCTCTAATTACACGCAAGAGCGAGATGTTACACTCCCTCTCTCCCTTATACTTTCCCCCATTTATCCCTTTATATATTTATACCATCCCTTCCCTCTATCTCCACTCTTCCTCTCACAGTCAGTCTCTATAATATTCCAGATATAAAAAGTATCCATAATAGAAATAAAATGTTAGCAATGGCATATGAACAACAATATAACTAGAATAACACCACAATAATACTAAAATGATAACAAAATCACACCAGAAAGAGAACTTCGATTATTGAGAGCAATGTTCACTTGTCTCACCTCCAGTCAAGAAGAGGTCTATTACAATAATATCAAAGCTAGGGTTTTCATACCCTTGATTCCTATTTATACTGAATATGTCTATCAAGAGAACCATCTAGAGTAAGATCCTTCTAGAAGCGAAAGCTTCTATTAGGTCTTCTTACATTCAAATTATTCTACCTTGTTTCCAGGCCTTATTAATATTGATGCTTATTACATCGTAATACATTTTTCTACCTACATGAGGGCTTAGGTCCCTAACATGTCCTCCCCCTTAAAAGCAACCTTGTCCTCAACGCTTTAGATGTGGAAATTGTTGTAGAATGGTAGCTAGTTCCCAAGTGGCATCTGCTGGAGTTTTATCTTTCCATTGGACCAACGCTTCCTTGATGGTTCGTTGATGCAGGAGATGCTCATGTTGGTCCAAAACTGCTTGTGGTTGTATCCAAATGGAGCCTTCTTCATCCAAATCAGGAAGGTTGGTTTGAGTTTGGAACTTAGTTCCAATCACCTTCTTTAAGCATGAAACATGAAACAAAGGATGTACCTTAGAATGATTTGGAAAAGCTAATTGATAGGCCACTTGTCCCGCATGCTTGAGAACAGTATAAGGACCATAAAATTTGGGCACTAGCTTCTAACAATGGTTGGATTTGAGGTAATTTTCCTTGTAAGGTTTCACTTGAAGAAACACCTGATCCCCTTCTACAAATTGAGGTTCAGAGCGACCTTGATCTGCTTATTGCTTCATGCAATTCTGGGCCATTGCCAAATTCTCTTTGAGTGTACGGAAAATAGCCTCTTGAATTCTAAGCGTTTGGTCAACTTCTTGGACCTTCGAGACACCTGGTAAATATGAGAGAAATGAAGGTGGATTTTTTCCATATATCGCTTTAAAAGGAGTCATGCGGGTAGTTGTATGGTATGAAGTGTTGTACCACCATTCATCTAGGGGTAACCATTGAACCCACTGATTTTTCTTTTCCAATGCAAACACCTCAAATATGTTTCCAAACACTTGTTGACAACTTCAGTTTGACCATCCATCTGGAGATGATAAGCTGTGTTAATATGCAATTGCGTGCCTTGTAGCTTGAATATTTCTTGCCAAAAATTGTTGTTGAAAGTTGGGTCACAATTAGAAACAATACAATGTGGCATGCCATGAAGCTTGAAGACCTGATCCATGAAAAGTTGAGCCACTGTGGATGTTGTAATTGAATGTTGAAGAGCACAGAAATGAGAATTCTTGGAAAGGCAATCAACTACCATGATGATGACTGATTTATTGACCTGTTTAGGTAAGCCTGTAATAAAATCCATAGAGATATCCCTCCAAATAGCAGGTGGAATCAGAGGTGGTTATAGTGTGCCAGGAGATTTGACTGTTTCTCCCTTGTTGCATTGACACACATCACATTTGGCCACAAAATTATGAACGTCTTGTTTCATACCATCCCAGAAAAAAAGAACGTTTGACCTTGTCATAGGTTTTGGTAAACTGGGAGTGCCCAGCTGTGGGTGTAGCATGAAGCTCAAAAAGCACCATGGATTTAATTTTTGACTATTTACTTAAATACAAATGGCCTTTGTATCGAAGCTCATCATGGAGCCAAGAGTACCTTGGGGAAATTGGATAATTGGACTGCAATTGTTGTATCAGATGTGAACTTTTGGAATCATGTAGTCATTCTTGGAGAATGACTTGGAGCCAATCTAGTATAATGAAGGATAGAGAAAAAAGGGATCCTTCATCTTCATATTTTTGGGAAAGTTCATCTGCAACCACAATGTCTTTGACTTTCTTGTAAATTATCTCATAATCATATCCAAAGAGATCACTCACCCATTTTTGCTTCTCTGTGGAGGAAATGTGTTGTTCCAGAAAATACATGAGGCTTTCATGATATGTCCTAATTTGGAAATGTTTCCCCAATAGATAAGGGTGCCCCAAATCAACAACATGAAAAATAACCCCCATTTACTTTCCATAGATTGATTTGCGCAAATTTCGTTCAGATAATTGTTTGTTGGTAAAGACCAAAGTCCAACCCTCTTGCATAAGGACATTGTGGATACCTTTCCCTGAAGCATCACATTCTAGGAAAAAGATCTTTGTGAAATCAGGAAGGGCCAGGACTGGAGTTGTGCACATGGCCATCTTCAAGGTTTGAAAATCCTTAGTAGCTGTTGGATTCCAAGTGAAAGAATTATTTTTAAGGAGTGCAATTAGAACTGTTGAAATCTTTCGATAATTCTTAACAAACTTGCAATAATAAACTGTTAAGCCCATAATTCCTCTCAATATTTCGAGAGTCTTTGTGTGTGTCCAGTCTGTCATAGCTTCAATATTTTTAGGATCCACCATGACATCATTCTTTCCAATAGGATGACCCAAGTACTCAACTTCTGAGGCACCGAAATCATATTTAGTTTGTTGAGGGCGCAGAAGTCAGGATACATGCACCAAGAACCTTATTTCTTCAGGGCCATGACCAAAGAAGAAGATTAGGGTCTCGTATTAGGGAAGATAACGCCTTCATTAAGCAGTTCTTGAAACATTCTCTCAATTTCATTTTTTGGGGAAAAGGGGTGATGATATGGACAAATATTGGGAGGAAGGATTCCTAGTATACGGTGAAAGGAATGATCATGAACACCACGGGAAGCCAGGAGTCCCTGGGGAGTGGAAAATACCACTTGATGTTTAGAGAGGATAGATTGGAGGTTTTTCAACACAGAGGGTGTCTCAGTTGCCTGTATGGCATGGAGCTGGGAAATAACTCCAAAATGACCTTTTTTGAGCATATTTTTCATGCGATGGGAACTAATGATATTAGGTGAACCGATGGTGATGCCTTGGAACTTATATTTTTGGCCGTCCTAGTCGAATTGCATGGTTAATTCCTTGAAATCCATGAGAATGGAACCCAAAGTCCTTAGCTAGTATGCACCCAACACAATGTCAAAACCGCCCATGTCGATAGAAAACATATGATATTTCAGGTGGTAGTCACCAATTTGGAGATGCACATTTTCACAATGCCCTCCACATTTCATGGAGCCTCCATTGGCAATCATGATTCGGAAATTATTGACTACATGCATATAGAAATGAGTTTCTTGGGAAATGAAAAGATGAATAAAATTATGGGTGCTTCCACTATGAACAATAATGATGACCTTCCTATGCTTGATGTAACCAATTAGCTTGAGGGTTTGGGGAGACGAGAGGTTAGTGAGATAATTTAGGGATTTGACGGGTTCTACTTCGGGAGGATGTGAGGGAGGGTTGATGTCTATGGGTTCAGGTGACTCATACACAAGGGTAGTTTCAAAATACTCTTCTAAAACATCCTCTCAAATGGCCATAAAAATATTTTGTTCCTTACACTTATGGCCCGGTGTTGATGGGTCCTAGATCTGTGTAATTCAATAGTAGGAACCAAACCCGCCACCGAGGACCAATTAGACTCTGCAATGTTTAATAGTGGAATGGTTCTCTATATCTTGTGATTCAACCAATTTTATCGATGGGCTTTATAGGCATGGGTAGATGGAAATCAATGTTGTTCCATCGGTGCTGCGTAAATTTCTATGATCTCCATTGTATGCACCTGGTACTTCACCAGACTAGTACTTAACGGATGTAGTACAACCCGAGCTCTAATCGGCTAGTCTTTCAGCCCATGAAGAATCTTTCTTGGCATGAGATTTGACTATGTCATGCAAGTAAACAAAGTCATCGGGCATGCCAAACTCGGGCAATGCGATATCCTTCATTTCTTTGATGATTTTAGCCCAATGTTTCTCCCATTTGGCCCAATGATTTTGAATTTCCCAGTGTGGTTCCTGAGGAATTTTAGCCCAATACTGATCAAGACTGATAAATATTCTTTGTGCGATCAAGACTGATTTCACTCAACACTCGGATGTCATGTTCTTCCTTATATCGTCCCTACTGGACTACACCAATGTAGTTGACTCTTTCCATAGCTTGCTACGCCTTTTCGTACCACTGATCCATATCCTTGCAAGTTCCTTGACCATGAGACTATCTTACTAGAGCTCAACTATCTTCACAGTCAAAAGGTGCTAATCATTTTTGAACCTGCAATAGGCCTCTTTAAACTCTCTCCTTAGGTACACCACGGTCGGTCTGGTTTCCTGATAATACTTAGCCATATGGTGCAAATGTTCCAGTTCTTTCAGGGAGGTAGCCAACTCCTTTTCATCCTTTTTAGCTCTGTCTAGGGTGGCGTTCGAGATCTCGCTCCCTACACCAATAATTTCGGATGTTCTGGCATTTTTTGTGTTGATCAAATCTTCCTATGTAGTGGTGAGGATGGAGCGATCCAATGTAATCCTCCTTTTCTTGGTGGTTCGTTGGACAATATCCTTCCTCTTTCTATCATAAGTGATCGCATATATATGAGCTAACTCATCCACAGGTTTAGGAATATACTAATCACTCCATGTGAGTGTGTTTCCCAGACTTCTGGTGGTGTATATTTTCTCAAGATGAGGTTCTTCAACTTCCTCATTGTGCTCCGAAGGATTGGCCTATGTCTGTCTCTTATCGGGGATCTGAGTATCGAGCGAAATAGAGGCATCAGGAATAGACTCGATACTTAGTTGTTTGTTGGCCATTGAAACGTCGATTTCCTTTTGCGGGGATCCTTCCTTTAGATTCTCTAGTTCTGACTTGTCCTTCAAATTGTCTGCTCAGGTCTCTGGTGCATCAAGCCTCTTTCTGTCGGGGCCACTCTCAACTTCTTTTACTTTCTATGGGACCTCCTACGTTTGGACCCTGGGATCAGGAGAATAATTCTTCTCATGTCCCTTTTCTTCTTGGACATGCACATGGGTCCCGAGAGATGCCTCTGGGATTTCATCCTCGTCATATATTATTATAAACTTTTTTAAGGGGTTTGATGCGCTTGTTTCCACCGATACCCGTACTATTTTTGGTTGAGTCACAACACCTCCTGGTGATCCTTCCAGTGCCATTGTCAATTCAAGATCCTCCAGCCTGACAATTTCATCAACATATATAAATTCGGGGCCGCTTGTACCCACTTGTCTTCTCTCTGAGTTATCGACTGGTAATCCTTTCGTTTCTAATAGGTTAGGATCATCTTGTAGCTGAGAAATCACCTGATGTGCCCAGTCTAACATTATCAATCCCCTTACCCTCGCCTCCTATGACAAATGGATATCTCTGCCTTGTGTTGGGGATATCAAGGGGGTTTATGCTGCTTCATATGCTATCCTTTCTTCTCTGGCCCTGAGGACCTCTTGAGCCGACTGTTCCAGGGTTGTCTCTTGCTCCTCCCAACTCATGGCATTGATGATGGTTTCCTTAGGTTCATCCATCCTCGCCATCACCTCATCTCGGTCTCGAGCATTTTTTGTGAAGATCTCATCTTCAAACTTGTCATGGGCGTATGGACAACATGATGATAATTGTGATGCGTGCTTCAGGACTAGACCCTTTGAGTCGTGCTTGCGAAAACGACCAGTTTGGAGTCATAAATCCAACTAGTTTAACCCTTCTTTCTTGGCTTCAGCGGTGTCTTTTATCATGTAGAAACCTATATGAAATCCATAAGGTATGAATGCCCTCTTCTTATCTTTTACCAGAGTAGCATTGCAACCTTGCAATATGGTATTATAATAGATTTCCCCTACTACTAGTCGATCCAGGACAAACATAGGTAACAGGTGTGGTGCTCTGGTGTCCTCGAAAACACTGATGTAGGTATCGCGCTCATCCAGGTACCAGTGGCCAAATTTTTCTATAATATTTTTTGGCCGCATCCGACAGTCTTGGGAACTCTTTATTGGACAACCAAAAAATGAATAAGTGTGATAAATTGATCGCAAATGAGAGAGTAGGATTTCTTATACCTGTTCCCCCATAGGATGCTAAAATATACATGGAACCGAAGCTCTGAGGTGTGAAAGATCAAGTTCATTCCCAGAAAGGAATTTCTGGAACAGATGACATCCAATAGATAAGATGCCATGTGGAAACATGGAGTCTCTCCTTCTTTCGGCATCTCATCCTGTTGTATGCAAGTGCTCAACTGTTTGGTGATGATGGAAACCTAGTTAAAACCTATCTCATAAATGGTTATAGTATAATATAGAGGCATCCAAGCCTCTGAAAACTTGGAGCAATCTTTCTCCCCATGAAATCGGTAGAGGAGAGCCATTAGATATATATACGACTCCCTTAAGTTGGCTGTCGGGTACCTGCCAGAGGTCCGATTGGTGAAATTTTTATCCTTTATCCACCATGAATCCATCACTTTATTGCTGTCGTGTTTCTCATAGAAGATTATAAAAAAATTGGTTTTCATCCACTCCTCCGACTCTCTGAGCTTGTAGTAATTTTGCACCTCCACTCGAAAGAAAACCTTACACACTCTCCATTGTCGTCATCAATCAAACATCTTTGAGTGTCTGTGTGGTAAATGAGCCACTTCAAGAGTTCAATGCAAGGGAAATCTGGAGTTATTCTTGCTACCATGTGTAGCTATGCTCTTCGCATATCGGGAAAAACTTCGTCGTTGAGATTTTTTATATCAACGTTGTTGTGCGGGGTTAATTCGTGGAATTCCTCCCACTTGATTTTCTTGAAAAGTTCTTCCCAGGGAAGGAATACTACCTTGGTCCCAATATTTTCCTCTGTTTCTCCAAAAGTTGGGGGTTGAGTGAAAACCTCCTTGGTGGATGTCTTGATGATAGGCACCAACTTTGGAGTAAATTCCAGTTGTTTTGTGACCACTGGGGAAGAGCCTTCTCCGACATATGGTTCCTTTAGATTCGACGCTCTCGGACATTTCCTAGTGGTTGGATTCTTCAGAGGCATTGTTCCTGCAACCCAAATCGATCCTTTAGGCATGTGTACAGGATAATATTAGATAAACAATGTATGAAGTGAAGTATAAAACATCCATATACTGGTACATACCTATAATTCTTTCTAAACCTATTGTTTAATACTCATTGCACCTTGGAAGCTTCCTACGGATTTCTTGTCTCGCTCCTCTAGATGTTCTGAAATTATTTTCGCACAGAATAAATTTGTTTATAATGACTCAAGAGGATTTAACGGAAAATATCCCACCATTCGTATCACTACTACATATTTAAAAAATTACGATGACTACTTGTGACGAAAGTACTCTTTCGTCGCAAAATTCAGGAAAAAAGGTTCAATTTTTCAATTTTGATCTAAATCTACCCCGTATTCATTGCTCTATCGATAGAACCAAATTTTTGTTTATTTTTCAACGATAATCAATATGCAGGACTATTGTATATATTTCAACAAACTTATTTTTTCGTCGCAAGAGCGACGCTCACTATTGACCGTTACACTTTTTGATACTATCCATATTGACCATTATACATTTTAACAAAGTCTAAATTGATATAGTCAACGTTTGTCACAAGAATGACGAATTGACCATTATAACCATTCCCGTCTTCGACGAAGTGACCTAAATATAACAATATTTATTTGTTATATTTAGGTCATAGTCGTTGCAATTGCAACGACCATGACCTAAATTGACCTATAAATATTTGAGATGTTGTGACAATCTTGCTATAACAACGACGGTTCTGAAAGGGTATTTCTATTCGGAAGGTATGCGGAAGAATGTCACAGAATATAGTTAGAGGTGGGGGGAAAAGTAAAGAGGGTGAAAAGGGTGATGGTAGATGTTATTGCCCTTGCAAAAAATGTTGCCTCATACGTCCCATAAGAATTTTAATAGCAACAAATACAAAACATTGTAGGAAATATGGGCACATTGATGGAGGATCGAATTAATATCGTCCCATGGTAATTATCTATATATTCATTATCTGTTTTTATTTTGTCAATTTTATATAAAA
>SNQJ01S0012210.1:32652-66951 GCA_010110895.2 Picea sitchensis | reverse complement strand
ACTTTGCATGATTGTTTGTAATTATAAAGTTAGAGTTGCCCTCTAACTTTCCGTAGAATATTGCAACAAGTATTAGTAAAACTTATGTTGTGCAAGATGAGGAATATTGCACCAAGAACTTCCTAGAAATCCAGAACATCATAGTCAAGGAAGGTCAACCACCGAAGTGCTGGGAATGATGAGGAATATTATCATGGAATTGCATTTGTTTAAATATGATAATGAAAAGGTAAAAAAGATCAGGAAGATCAACAGGAAATTAACAAAATATTGTTACATAATATAGTAACAAAGAATAGTCCAAGGAATAATTATTTGGAAGAGGAGGTCAGTAAAAATTTATCAAAAACTTCTAGTCATGAAACAGAAAGAGAAAACAACTCTTTTAAAGACACATGCATGATATAAAAAAAAAAATCTACAAATAAGAAGCATAATAAATTGAATCAATGGAAGAATGGTTTCAAACCATCCCCTTACCATAACATGACTAAAGGATTGCAAAGGAATTATTATCCCTATAGCACACAACATGATTAGGGGGGGAATAAACCCATTAATTTGGGATTCAAGACAATAGTAGACAGTCCCAGAGAACTGTTGAAATGTTGGGGGTGTGGAGAACCCCATCTGTAAAGAAATTGTTCACGCTTAAACCCATCAATTAAAACTTCAGTCCACAATGTACAAGAAGCTTCAATAGTTGAATAAATTGGCATAAAAATTCATAAAATAAATGCAGCTTTGGATGGCAGACAATGAGATCATCAATCCACTATTGTGGAATTTGAAGGTAAAATTCATAACATCAATGTATCTATACTAATGGACATAGGAGTTATTTTAAGTTAAATTACCCCAACTTTAGTAGAGTCAAAAAAGATAAAGAATGTAAAACATGTTAAATCCTGGTTAGTACAATTAACAACAGGGACAAAACGAAAGGTAACAAAATTTGTTTATGATTTTCAACTAAGTATAAGTGGTCATAATACAAAGTTAAATATGGATGTGTTACCTTTAGGGTCGTATGACATAATTATTGGAATGGACTGGTTAGAAAGGAATAAAGTGATAGTGAACTGATCTGAAAAGTCATTTGTGTACAAAGATGAAAATAATACATCAAGAAAAGTACAAGGAATCAAAAAACCAGTTTATGTTAGATGAATATCAGCAATGCAATTCAAGAAATGTATTAGTAAGGGTTGCAAAGTTTATGTTATTCAAGTAACTAATCTTTTGGAAAGAGAAAGAAAACAAATTTTGGAATACTTTGTAGTCCTTTAGGGATTTAAAGATGTATCCATACAAGAGATACCAGAACTACCTCCAAGGAGAGAAATAGATTTATCTATTCATTTACTACCTGGATCTTCCCTAGTATCAAGGAACCTTATAGAATGAGTGTTCCTCAGCTAACAAAACTAAAATTCAATTACAATAATTGTTAGATAAAGAATGCATCAGACCAAGTGTTTCACCATCGGGAGAACCAATTTTGTTTGTTAAAAATAAATATGGAACTCTAAGATTATGTATTGATTATTGTCAATTGAATAAAATGATGATTTAAAAAAAATACCCTTTGCTTCGGATCAACAATCTCTTTGACCAGGTTGGAGGAGCAAAAATATTCTCTAAGATAGACTTGAGATATGGGTATCATCATATTAGGATAAAGGATGAAGACGTAAACAAAATAATATTTAGAACACGTTATGGATATTATGAATTTGTAGTGATTCCTTTTGAACTTACTAACACACCGACAACTCTTATGTTCTTGATGAATAATATATTCAGCCAGTATTTGGATAAATCTTTATTGATCTGTATTGATGATATATTCATCTATTCAAAAACTAAAGAATAACGTGAACAACATTTGAAAATAGTGCTATAGACTCTAAGAGAGAATAAAATATATGCTAAGTTCTATAAATGTTACTTTTACCAAAGGAAGATACATTATTTAGGATGTGTAATATCGAAATACGGTATTGTAGTAGACCTTGAAAAGATCAGAGCCATTATGGAATGGCCTATTCCTGAATACATAGGATACATACTATCATTGATGGGGATTAACGATTATTACCAGAGGTTTATTGAAGGCTTTTCCAAAATCACCTATCCCATTACATCATTGCATAAAAAGGGGACAAAATCTAATTGGTCTAAAAATGCCAAGACAATTTAGATGAATTGAAATGATTATTAACTACAATTACAATACTTCAAGTGGAAGATCCATATAGAGACTTTACAATTTATGTGGATGCAAGTAAAGAAATATTAGGAGGAGTAATAACACATGATGGACATGCCATTTTTTATGAATCGTGCAAATTAAAGGAACATGAAAGAAAACATGTAACTCATGATCTAGAATTATCAGTTAATTTTTATTACTAACATATAAAAGTGGTGTAAAACACTTTCGCAGTAAAAAATATCTCAATGTGAGATAGGCAAGTTGGGTGGCCTTTGTAAACGAGTTCAATTTTGAAGTATGACACATCAAAGGAAAAAACAAAAAATGCAGATGCACTAAGTCAAAGAACTAACGAGTTATATGAAGTAATTATCAGTAAAGAAAAAAATGATGCCGAGGCCAAGATTAAATATGAAAACAAAAATGATGTAAAATACATCAAAACAACATATCATTTGCAGAAAAATGAGGGAAATATGTAAAATACAAATCTCAGTATGGATAAAAATGGAATGTTAAGGTTCAAAAATAGGTTATATGTACCTAATTCTACTGAATTGAAGATGGTAATTTTTATCCATATTTTGCTCATCCAGGATACGAGAAAATGATAATATCTTTAAGAAAACAGTTTTATTGGCCTAATATGAAATATGAAACAACTGAATACTTGTCTAAATTGTTAGATTCTCAACACGTAAAGGCTGAACATCAACATCTGGAAGGCTTTTTACAACCTATGCCTATACCAGAATGGAAATGAGAAATTATTTCAATGGACTTCATCACAGGTTTTACTAAGACTCAAAGACAAAACCATTCAATTATTGTAGTGATTGACAAGGTAAGTAAGTTTTCACATTTTATACGTGTGAAATCTACTTACAAAGTGATTAATATTGCTAAATTTTTTATGAAAGAAATATTTATATTGCATGGGATTCCTAAGATGGTGATTTCAGATAGAGACATTAAATTTACATCCAATGTTTGGAAGAAATTGTTTGTAGGTTTGGGTTGTAATCTGAATTTCAACATAAGTTACCATCCATAGATGGATGGGAAAACATAACATGTGAATCATATTATCGAAGATATGTTACTAATGTATGTAAGAACAAAACCAACTAAGTGGGAAGAGTATATGCACTTAGTTGAATTCGCATACAATAATGGGTATCAAGAATTAGCTAAGATGAGTCTCTTTGAAGTTTTATACAGAAGGAAATTTACAACCTCGATCAGTTGGGATAATCTAGTTGAAATAATTATGGTTAGACCAGAAATTCTCCAAGAAATGAAAAGGATGGTCAAAAGGATACAACAAAATTTGAAAGAGGAACAATATTGACATAAAATCTATGTGGATATGAAAATGAGACATCGGGAATTTCAAATTGGAGAGAATGTATATTTAAAAGTCCAATAAAGGTGGAGATACCTAAAACTATGAAGTTGTTCCAAGTTGGCACCAATATTTTGTTGTCCATTTGAAGACTTAACTCGAATCGTACTAGTGGTGTACCAACTAGCACTCTGTACAAATTTAAAAGTTCATAATGTTTTCCATATTTCATTACTAAAAAGATATATTCATGATCATAAGCACATAATTGATTGGAACATGGTGTAGGTGGAACCAGAAGGTGAGGTCCAAGCGGAACCTCTATGCATTCGGGATATGAAAGAAACAATACTTCGGAACAGAGCCATCACCCAGGTAAAAGTGCAATTGAAGCACTTTATTCTTGAGGAGGCTACTTGAGAGTTGGAAGAAGAAATGTTGAAATATTATCCAACTCAGTTCCAAATAATAGTTTAAATAGAGACTAACACTGAGGACAATGTTATACTTAAGGGGGAGAGGATGTGACATCCTCAAATATTCAAAACTATTTATTTTAAAATTGTTGTGTTAAAAATAAATTTTCATTTTCAGAAATTCGGATTTGAATTTGTGGAAGTATGCAATTATTACTTTTATGACTGTTGTGAAAGTGTTTGACTTTTCAACTGTCCTTTTTTTATGGATAGATATATGAGACATATTTTTTAATAAATTAAATGATTGAAAACACGTGGAACAACCAGGTTAAAAATAATTGACCATGATTCCATGACTCAGGAACATGTTTGAGTTAACTCATAGATGATTTTTACAAGTGTCAGAGGTTGAGTTTTATCACTGGAAGCCCCTAAAAATAAGGGATTTGTAAAGATGTGAATTTCAAAAGGAGGGAAATGAATGGAAAGTCCTAGACAATGGAAAAATGGTATATATAAAGGACGTTGCTTAGTGTTGGGAAAATAATTGTTTGTTGTTATGAGCACATATGGTGTTAGGAAAATGATTTTATGAATTGTTTAGAGAGACAGTGGCTAAGGAGTGATGCTCAATTTTCCCTTATGGATTCATGGTTTGGCTAGGGGGTGATCAACACAAGTAATCGTGGTTGTTCTCTGTCTATGGTTGGGTGGAATGTGGATGTTCCATTTGTTTTCCAACATCAAGGTTTACAAATATGTATCTTTATTTATTCTGCATTTCTGTAGGATTGTTGCAATAACATGTAGCTACATAATTTGATGCATTATATTTAACGAGTTACCTTTATGTAGATTATAGATTTTCATGTAGCTATAAAGTGTTGATCTATATAAAGATGTGATTCAATGTTATGAAGGCTTTATTGATTAGTATACAACGACATAATTAGAGATATATTGGGGTTTATATATATATATATATATATATATATATATATATTCTCAAATAGCAACAAAATTGTGGGTATGCTACAAAATTACATGTATGCTACCGAGTTATATATTATGCTACTGAATTTTCATTAATGCTACAAAACTATATATATTACAAAATAAGTTGTTTTATATATGCTTGCATTCTATTTAAATTAAATGGATCTCCTTCGTTACATAGAGTATGGAATACCACATTTTGACGTTATAATTATGAGAAAGGAAAGTTTTATACACCTTGCATAAGGATCTGAATTATTAGAGTCTGGAAATTATCATATAAAAGTAGTGCAGTTTTCTTAATATTAACAGTCATGGAATATCCCGATAAAGAAGCTACATAGTGGAGAGTGGAGGTATGTTTAGTGTGTTCTTGTATTAAAGTATGGTAAAAATGGATGTAAAGTAAAATAGAAAAACATTCCGGTAAACAAAGGAAAGTTAATAGATTTAAAACGGTTTGATAATAAAAACTGTATACAAATACTTTTGTTGACATCAATCCATATAGTTGAATTAAGAGGAAAAGGACTTGATATTTTTTTTCTCCTAAATAATAGGGTTCTAAATTGTTCCAATTCATACTTATGCAATAAAGTAATAAATGAGAATTCCTAATTCGGAACAAAAATTTACTTCGAAATAACTACGTACCTTTTATACATTTATTACCTCCGATAATGGGGCATGGCTATGGGGTGATTACGAGTCGCTTATGAATACCTAGTAATTCCCATACTGATCACAATTCCTACTAATTCCCATAGTGATTACGAGTCGCTTATGAATACCTAGTAATTCCCATAACTACGAGTCATTTATTAAGTCGCAAATATGGAGCTGAAAATACGACACCAGTGTAAATCTGGTACATGGACTCGAAGTATAAGTAAGCATCGAGGTTAACGAAGAATTGTAGAGGGATTGAAACCGGAACGATAAACTAGAGAGGATGAAATTGTTTATTTTAGATTTTTCTATGTTAAAAGAGATGAAGAACCCTCCCTACACTATCAGTAAGCATGTAGCTAACAAACACATAAATAGGAGACAACATGACAACTCTTACAGACCCAAAAACTATATCTGAACTTTAAATTCGACAGTGACAGTATCCACTGATTTGGCAAAAATTTTCGTAATAAATGTGTTTAAGGACTATGGAAGGAATATTAGATATTTATGTTTAAGGACTATGGATGAATGTGGGTGGTTACCTAGATTTTTAACATATTTATCAAACACACAGTTTCTCGAACTCAGAGTTTCATTGGGAGTAATATTACCAGTCATCCCATTGGGAAGAATGTCGTTGTTTTCTGTTGTCAATAATGATGACGATATCGATGTCGTTGTCATGTGCCTTCACTGAAACGATGAATGGTATCGCACTTCCTTCCATGTGGGCGGTGGAAGGTGGAAGCAGGTGTTAGGTGTTTGGTCCAGATGGACAATAAGTTTGGTTGTTTGAGTGAACTATAAGTGTATATTAAAACTCCACCATTGGTGAACTGAACCAATTAATATTACTTCGGTTACATAAAGAAGATGTTATATGGCTACTCGTAGAGTTAGGAATCACATTCGTTAATATATTATAAGGATACAAGGAGAATAGAGATTTGCGATGGGGTCGCTCCTTTCAGAAACTATGGACATAGTTTTCCCCATGACTAATCTAATTGGTAAGTTATATGACACCTAAGACAATATTTTATATGTTGTCAAAAGCGAACAATAACCTCGATTATAAGGTCAATAATGAGGTAAGGTATTGTATATTAATCCTACCTTTTCAATTTAATCATTATAGTAATAAGGAGTAAAAAAACTTAAAAGTCATAACTACTGCATATGGTGTAGTCTTGGTCTATATTTAATTTCACCAATTAATGGTTGATAAGAAAAAAATAATGCCTTGAAGAGGAATGACAATAAAAATGTATCATTATAGTAATAAGTGAATTTGGGTTATGCTACACGATGAGTTTAAAAGAAATGAAATCATAAACTCATCAAATTATTGAAAAAAATAAGAATACTTACAATTGTTTCATGCGAAAAAAATAGTCTCACTGTTATTCTATTAGAATCAAATGAAACTTTTAGTTACATATATAAGTAGGATATGGATCAAAATGATCATATTGTCCTTCCTTCTTGCACATAATACACTGTATAAGTAGGATATCGATAAAAAAATATCATATTGTACTTCCTTCTTGCGTATAATACAATGTAGTATTATTTTTAGTGTCAAAAGTAGTCAATATGCAAAATTTACAAAAAATTACTTCTTGAAGATTCTAACCTAGAAAATGTGTATTTTCCTAGCACTAACAGTAGTTTCAACAATCATTTCTATATAATAAAGCCATCCTGAGTTGACTTTGAGTGCCTTTTTTGAAAGGTTGCCTGCTACTTTGTTGAATTGTATGTGTGTGTGCATAAATTTGATGGTCTCAACCCCATTCTTTAATATTCTCATTTTGTCTTTCCAGTTGTTGAGATAAATTAGATTCAAGTTGGCTTTGTCATTTATCCAATCCATAGTGACGTTTGAGTCACCTGCAACCATCAAATTTTTAATAGAGAGATAAGACAAGAGAAAAAGGATTCCCCAAAGACCCATTATTTTCTCTTTGATATTGTTACATGTGCCTCCAACAAAATGTGCATGGACTTTGTGCTTACTAGAAAATTTTAAATAAATCCAAATCTAACATATATTATTTGTAGCTACACCATTAAAAAAATCGATAGGATTATCATCAAAATATATTGGATTTAGTAATGAAACCAATTTATCTTCATCTTCATTGTCGGAATAATCTTTTAGGGAAAGAATAATTTTGATGTTTATCCGAGGATCCAATCTATTCCAGTTCTCAAACAAAATTGTGTTCCTGAACTTCCACATGCCCCACAAAACCAAAAAAGGTATGTGTCTAAGTTTAGGAAATTGGAAGAACCAATGTTTCATATTTTCCTCTATAGTGGGATACTTCCAATAACTTTCAATCTTTAGTGATTTTGTCACTTGAGTCCAAATGTTTTGAGTTTTAGGGCAAACTACAAATAGATGCAGAGTGGATTCTTTTGGTAATTTACTCATGTAGAGTATGCAGTCATTAAGGTACATTCAAATAGAATAGACCAATTTTATTGGAATGTTCAAAACCCAAATAGATTTGTACCACCATTTCTTCTCTTCCATATTATTAGAAAATAAAATTGATTGATAAGCTAGATTAGCCGTGACTATACCTGAGGACCTATTCCAAGACCAAACCAATTTTTCATTTTCATTTGTGAGGCAGGTGCCACTGTTCAATAAAGTAGAAAGATAGTTGTCCCATTCAGATTTGAGTGCCTCTGTTAATCCAATATGATTGGACTCATCCAATGTTGTGCAAGTCTCGAATCACCTCGAAGGGTTGCCTGAGATAGATAGTGGATCTTTGAGATGTTTAAAATTTGGAGGAGAGGAGGTCTGAGTTTTTAATGTTCATTGCAGACAATAAAGGGATCATGGCCTAAGACAACATGATTCTCAGATCCAATCTCCCAAGCCAACCATCTTTTGATGATCATGAGTGAATGCATATTTTTTTTTCAAATGATGGAAGTACCTTGAGTATTATGTACAGCTCTACATAACGAGGAGGTAAGATCTAGGCCTTTAAGATATTTTTTTCACAACACGATGTTCCAAAGACAAGTACCAAATAAGCCTCTCAAGCAGGATTTGGCATCCAATGATTGGACAAACCAAGAGAGTTGTTTTATGCCCCAACCTCCAAAAACATTTGGCTTGGTAAGATTTTTTCATTTAGTAAGATGATAACCAATACATTTCTTACCTCCTTTACAAATGAATTTTGTGAGCATAAGTTTAATGCAGTGTATCACAGATGAAGGTAATTTAACAAGGTTGAGCCAATAAACATGAATTCTCTGCAGTACCGAGTTGGCTAAGGTTAATCTACCTCCGAGAGATATCCATATGAAAGTCCAATTCACTATCATTTTTTCAATCTTTTGGAGGAGCCATAACCAATCATTCACCCTGTAGTTGTTTGGCTTAAGGAAAAATCCAAGATATTTCATACCTTGATCAAGATTTTCAATCTTGATATCAAAAGCTAAAGTCAAGCTCTGCTTAATGGTCTGATCAACATTTTTTACAAGAAAGATAGATTTGTGGAAGTTTATGGTCATCCCTGTTGCATCACAAAGCTTGGAGAGGATGGAGTTTAAAGTCATCCAATACTCAAATTTCCCAACTCCCAAAATGAGTACATCGTCGACAAAAATAATGTGAGATAAAGGTGTTTACTGCAACTTTTAGACCCTAAAAATATCCCGTGGCCACAACTTGTGTCATCATTCTGCTAAAAACCTCAACAACTAATAGAAAGATAAAGGGAGATAATGGGCATCCTTAACGTAGTCCCCGGTGGGATTTAAAGAAATCAGTTGGAGAACCATTGACTAATACAATCATATTAATAGTGGTAATGCAACTCATAATCCATTGAGTGACACACCAATTTAATCCAATATGATCAAGGAGTAATTTGAGAAATTGCCAACTTACATTGTCATAGGATTTTTTAAGATCCAACTTTAAAAATACATAATTAATCTTCTTTAATTTTGTCAGATGAAGGCATTATTGTGTGATGCCAGCAACATCCAAAATCAACCTATCCTTAAGGAAGATGAACTGTTCAATGGAAATACATTTGGCTAGTTTATATCTGATCGAGGAGGAGATGATTTTTGAAATGACTTTGTAGGCAAAATTGCATAGTGCAATGGGCCTAAAGTCATTTAATTTGACCGGCTTGCTAAGTTTTGGAATGAGAGTATAGAAAGTATCATTAAGTTCCCCAGGAATATAACCTGTAATGTGTGATTCTTCCACCGCATTGAGTAAATCCTCTCCTAGAATCTCACAGAAATTGTGAAAAAGTTCCTTAGTCTATCCAACTAGACCTTTTCTCTTTTGGCATGATACTCATAGTTTCATTTAATTATGTGATCGAAACATATTTCTCTAACTCCTCATTGTCACCTTCATTAAAGAACCGAGGAACATTTTTGAGGACATCTCGTTGTGTATCAATATTCTCAGAATCAAAAGCTCTGAATTGGGCTTTGAAGTGGTTGAAAGCCATATTTTTTAACTCTGAGTCAGTGGAGATCAGGTTCCCTTCCTCATCAGTCAAGTCCCAAATATTATTTTGACTGCACGTCTATGGCACAAATTTGTGAAAGAATCTAGTATTTTTATCTCATTTTTCAATCCAAATTGTCGGGCTTCTAAGCCTCCACGTAACTTCTTCTACAGAGAGGATATCATTCTTACTTTGAGTGAGGGACTTGAGTGTATCTAGATCCTTTTGATCAAAGATTTGAGAAGGGCACTTTTTGAAAAGGACAAAGATCTATTGTTCAATGGAGGCAATATCTACGTTTAATTGGGATTTGTAACATCCCGCTCTTGTGCGCATTGAGCGAACTTATTCTTTGAGGACACTTGCTTGTAAGTGATTCAAATTATTATACTTTTGGGGAATTTAATGATGATTATGAGGCGTTATGAATTAATGACATGTTATATTGATGTATTGACATAGACAGGTGCTATTGACTCGATTTTCCTGAGTTTGCAGGATTTTGGACCTCAAGCATGCAGAGGCATCGATGAAACCCCTTGGACTCCAGACCGAGTCTAGGAGTGGACTATTTGGGTTTGATTGTTGTATATATGAAATTTGTGCATCCGATTAGATGATATGATTATAGATATTATTCTAACATAATTCGTTGATGATGCAAGTTGATGATAGCTTGCCGACCAGACTCACGTGTGGAGTACAATGGTCATGCACGACTACTAGAGATGTTGAGGGAGAGGTGTGGACAACATCCCTACCACAACCTACTAGCACTCCTGATGTGGCTCGAACTATAGGTTAATGATTACCTAGTTCAAGAAGACCCACGATGTCATGAGGGACGATTGTGACAGTCACTCCTGATGATTCTAAGGGGCACGCAATAATGAAGGGGCCTTATTCCTTAGAGTCCCTTAGTCTCCCACAAGGTCACCTGGCAGATTATTGAGTCTAGGGTTTTTTGATGTCTACCAAGTGAGTCAAGAGGCGAGTGACACCCTTGGACCACGTAGTGCATTTTGAAGGGCACGTCGCGCAAGGGAAACAGAATGAGGTGAGTGGGACCCTTGGAGAACCTAGTGCATCCTGAAGGGCACGTCGTGTTGATAATTAATGAATGAGTAAAACTAGTTGGCCTTAGAATGAATAACGTGATAATAAAGATTTAAAAACAATTTCCCTAATAAAACGTCGCCCAGTCTCGGAAATTAAAATCTAGCTCTAGGTGAAACTTGTGGTAAAAGAAAAATATTAATATAAAAATGAAAATAAAATAAATGAATAATACTAATAATCATCATTAAACATGTGACAAAGGGGGGTAACAAACTCGATTAAATTATTAAAATCAAATTATGGAGGGATTTAAAATTTTAAAAGGGAATTAATTGTTTGTCACCTATGCTAGTTAAAATTTTATTAATTAAAAAGGAAAAGGGAAAAAGGTAATTCTCTACACTTGCCAATTTAAGTTTTAAATGAAAAGGGAAAGAGGAAATTTAAAAGAATTAGAAACCAGGAAAAAGTGGGAAACATAAAGAGAAAGGGAAAAAAAGTAGAAAGACTAACTTCGTAAGGTATCTAGCATTTAAGAAATTTCTAAATTAAACTCAACTAGTAAATTAGAAAGGGGGTAAGTCATTAAAATGTGTAAGGGAATATGGGTACATCTAGGAGCGATTCTAGGAATTCTTTTAGGTGGGTGAGGGAAATAGGGAAATTGAATTAATTAATGAAATAAATTTATGGTGCAATGAAGGGGTTGGATGACACATCTACAGGGAGGATTTTTATGAATTAAATTATTGAACAATAAATTAAATGGGATTTTGGGAAAGTAACTAACTTAGAAACTGTATATAAAGGAGGGAAGACAAGGATTATGGATCTCTTTTGTTATGTGTAATGTTATGATGCATAATTTTAGACTTGACTGACTTAGCTTGTGGGAGTTGGGATACCGAGCTCGGTGAGGAGTGGTAGCTCAACGTTGTGAGGCGAGTTGGGAGCTAGCTATTCCTTGGTTTAGTGTGTGTGGCCCCTTTTTGGATCGGGGGTCTAATGGGGAAGAATAGTACCCCTAGCGTTGGCTGGAAGGTATCGGTGAATTCTCATGGGTCAGGAAGAGGGAGGTGCACGGTGCACGCAGGAGAACGAATCAGAGTGAACGACTTGGGCTATGGTACAATTCCTTTATTTCTGCATGGTAGATTATTATTATACTTTACAATTTTATTTACGTACTTTTATTTGGGTAAAGAATATGCTGACTTAGCATTTCAACCAAGAACTTAATTTTCCCCTTAAGCCTTAAGCTCATTGTTTGACTTGATTCCCTTGGCATTTGATCCCTACATGTTGAGATTGTCCTTTTGTTTTGTTGATTGTTTTGATGAGTTGTTCTTTTTACTTCATCCTCACCCCTATTCGCCAGTCCGCTCCTGAGAAGTTGGCTAGGAGCCGAACTGACGGTCCTCATTTCGGTTCACAATAACCTATAGATTCTAACACCCTTCTTTTATGTGCATGGATGACGAGCGAAGGATGTGTTTGTCCAATTGTTTACCCCATCTTATTTTTGCGTTCAAATTTTTCTTGCCTCGGTCTCTACATGTTATATCACCACTGCGTCTTAATCATTCTCGACAATATGAAAATTGTGTTTGGTATTCTCTACATTTCAACACCCTCAACCACGAAAATTTAACTCTGCGTTTTTATATAATTGTTGGATGAATTTAATTATGCATTTTTATGCCCTTCTGACGAATTTACTGTGTGGTTTTTATACATATGGTATGCCCTTTTTATCTACAAATTTACCTCTACACATTAAAGTTTTTATGATTTTATCTTGCGTAATTGGCCGCACGATTGACAGTCTATAAATTATTCTAGACTGCGTTTTTTTGGGGGGTGGTGTTTGGCTGGAGGTATTATTTGGTTACTTTGCGATCCTCATTTTTTGACTGCTAACATTACCTTGTTGAGTGTCAATTTGAGGCATTTTTCCTTCACTATTGGGACTGGGATTTTGAATAACAACTCATCTTTAAAAAAACAATTTCTTTACCCTGTTGACTGCAAAAGAACTTGGCAATGATGGGACAGGGAATTTGTAATACGTTTTGCATAAAATTTTACAGATGTATATTCTTTGTCAATGTTTTTAATTCGATGAAGATCTTCGATGTTTATACCTTGTCTATGTGCACTAATATTCTGTGGATAATACTTGTCTGCATATTACTTAGTTGTAGATAGGTTTTTTTTTTCCTTTGATAATGAATCATTACCAGAATAGTAATTATTATGTTTTATTTAGTCTATACTGTGGAAAGATATTTATTGAGTAGTAAGATGTGCCTATGGCTACGCCTAGCAGTGAGTGCATTAATTAAAGACAATGACATAATGCATGTGGGTGAATGTAAGTCTGTGTATTGATGGCCAACATTTTGCCCAACGAATTTTGGACTGTGTGTATTGCGTTGACTGCAAGATTTACTCCTTGGGTGTGTTTAATAGCATTGGGGTTGGGGTTTAATGAGAACTTGACAATAACAATGATTTTGGTGAAGTTATAACATTATTGGGTAATAACTAATTTATCTGATGACTTGTGTAAAGTGCCAGCATTGTCATTGTATCTTTAAATTAAATTTATAGACTGTACAATGCATATCCACCAAGATTTCTTACCGACAACGTTAGCTACAACAGTCCCTTACTGATAGCCTCTTAAATGACTGTTATTTGGACATAATATTTTATATGTAATTTTTGACTGCCTGAGTAATACCCTTAACTACAAATTCACATTCTTGTTAAACTCAGGGTTCTATTTATTTTTTCCTAAGCGTTCATCATCCTATTCCAATTTGCAAACTTCCCTTAAATACGGAGATTTAAATGTTATGGTTGGGACCGAGATTTTTAAGGATTTAAACTAGATTTTACTGTAGCAATTTAGCATTTATTTTAGACAGCCTCTGCTTTTAAACATCCTTTAAACTAATTAGAGTAGCATTTAATATGATTAGACAGTCTTTAAATGAGTTTACAACCAACAGATTAACTTAGACTAGTCTTGTCAATCTAGTTTTCATATTAATTAAACCAGACTTGTTAATTTAGAATGCATTTATTGTTTATACTGTTAGTATTGACTTATTTAGACTTGCTAAATTTGATTTATTTTCAGGTTAAATTAGATGGTACATTGATGACCAAATTGTAATTTAGACTTGCTTAAATTGAATTGCATTTAGTGTTAAATTAGATGGTACATTGATGATCAAATTGTAAGTTACACTTCCTCCATTTGATTTGTATTTAATGTTAAATTAGATGGTACATTAATGACTAATTGTAAATTAATATCGTTAACAAGTGTGATAATTGCATCTTGTACCTTGATATTGTTAATGTCGGTTATGAGGTTAATTGCTAAGTTAGATGGTATTTAGTGATTAATCTAGAATTGCCAATTTAGATTGTAATTAATGTTAAATCAGATTGGTGTGTATTGACTAAATTGTAATTTAGACCTACTAAGTTAGGGTGTAAGTTCTGTTAATTTAGATTGGTAATTATTGACTAATTTTAGACTTGATTAATGGTCAGGTTGTTGGCGAAGTCATGTATTAGATTTTTCTTCCTTTGAATCATGTCATCTTGCATCTTGTTGACCGGTTGCTTGGGATGTGGGCATAGTATCCTTTGTTAGTTGTTTCGGCTCCTAGTGCACTGATTTCCTTGAGTCCTTGGTCCCATTAGGTTATATTGTACCAAGGTTATTTACGCATTTATCACCTGGAGACAACATGATTTCTGATGAGGGGTTCATGGTTCACAGTATTGGATAGCAGCGACTAATAACTTAGCTCGAGTCGGTGCCTTCTGTGTGAGTGTTGTTGAACATTGTAAGTTTTCTTTTGGCACAAAGGTTGAATGCCTTCATGTGTTTGGTTCGTGCACCTTAAGGTTATAGTCATTGGTCGTCAAGGCCATTGTGTCAGGATGGGGGTGTTGTCCCTTAGCTTGTAGGCATGGTCATGTTGTGTCAGGCCGGTAGTTGTTTCCCCTTGTTGTTCTACGCACATTTCACCTAGTTTCTCTTGTGCCAATGCGTGGAGTCATAGTTGCATGTTTCCTGGACTATGTGCTTACGTTCGTCTTCAGTTTTGTGGTTAAACTGTTGTCTTCGTCACCTTCCTACCTAGAAAAAAAAAATAGCACTTTTTCTTCTCTTGTAGTCTTATCAAGTGGGTCGTTACAGATGGTATCAAAGTGGGTTCAACCTACGACTTTGGATCACTATGAATTTCGTTGATATGATATTGGTTATAATGTTTCTAATTAATTTGACTTGTATTCATGCAGGTAATCATGGTTAGAGGACGTCGTGGAGGCACACGACGAGGTTGTAGGGGAGGAGGCGTGACGCCTCTAGTAGTATCCACCCCTTAGGGGTCTAACCCCTAGGGAGATGAACAGGTTGTCGGGTAGGAGCAGATAGCGGTGGGTGATGTGGTTGGGTTGATGAGGTCTTTCCAGCAGAGGTATGAGGCACTGATCAACCATTCGGACAGAGAGGAGACCAGGGCGTCGACACCCTTGAGGGTCGACTGCGCGCTCTAGTTGGTACTGGTAGCATTCACCACAAACTCGAGAAATTCAAAATTCCCAAGTTCTTTGGTGCCCCAGATAACACAGCCTCTAAGGCATCGTTGGATAATATGGCTATGTGCTTTGCAATTCGCGACTATACCTCCAACATGAAGGTCCACATGGCAGTCTTTCAACTGAAGGGGAGTGCTCTTCTATCGTGGAATATGCTCCTGCCGCAATTGAACATGACCGTCGAAGACGTGTCATGGGAATTGTTCAAGGAACGGTTCCAAGAGAGGTACCTATCAGAGGAATTCATTGAGCATCAGCTCAACGAGTTCAACGCCTTACGATAGGGCAGTCATACGGTGCTTGAGTACGAGACACGTTTTATGGAGCTGCTTCGGTATGCTCCACATATTAATATTGAGAAACTTAAGGTCAACAGGTTCATGTTTGTCCTTAATGGTAGCATATGTGAAAAGGTTAGGATTTTGATGCCTCAGACCTTGCATGATGTCGTCCAAAATGACCTGATAGGAGAGGAGGAGCTTATCAGCAGGATTCAAAGCAAGACTCCAATGAGACTAGCAGGGCAAGTTTCATCTGGTGCGCAACAACATCAGACACCAGCCACACATACGACGAGATATCATGGCTTCCAGAGGGGATCCACTTTCACTACACGTCGATGACCAATGCCTTAGCAGCAAACACCTTATCGGGGACCACAGCATCAACAACAACGTCGACTGCAGCAACAATAGTTTAGGCCTATTTAGTATAATAGACTAGGATTCCAATACAGTGGGCCATCATATTCTACTTTGGGTACGAGGATTACTGGACTGAAGAAGGGGTGTTGGACGTGTGGGGAGCCTCAATACTAGCGTGACTTCCTTGTCCAGAAGACTAGAGCGTTTGGATCAGTCGGACCCACTACCGTGGGATATTTGGATAAGGCCCATTGGATTCATGTGGCAGTGAATAACCTCCAGGAAGATCATCGATCAACTGTGCTCAAGATGTCAGGTACCATCGTTGACCAGACCCTTTGTATTTTGATAGATCCTAGTGCTACCAAGAGTTTCATTTCTGGTGCAATGCTAAAAAGGAATAAGGTAAAGGTATTCGAACAGGATGAGTTTATCTTTGTCGAGATGGCTTCGAGAGCCAAACATAAGGTTGGAGGAAAGGTTACGGGTTGTACCCTTAACTTGGGATATTTTTTCACCAGGGCCAACCTGTATGTCATGATCTTAGGATCTTATGATGTCCTGATTGGTATCGACTGGTTGGAATCGCATGAGGAAATACTCAACTGTAAGATGAAACAATTGATCTTGGTCGATGATGAGGGACAAAGACGCATGATTGTAGGAAAGAACCAGGGAGTTTCCCTGAGGTTCATCTCTTCCTTGCAACTACAGAAGATCATGCGCAAGGGATGTAAGCCTTATGCGATCCTTACGTTAAACGAAAGGGGAATAACGGAAGGTCTAGAACACCTTTTGGTGGTGAGAGAGTTTGTAGATGTCTTTCCGGAGGAGTTACCTGGAATGCCGCAAAGAGGGAGTTGGAGTTTACCATAGACTTGAAACCGGGGACTGAACCGATAACAAGAATGCCCTATCGGATGTCGAACCCAGATTTACAAGAGTTGAGAATGCAACTGAAGGAGTTGTTGGACCTGGGACTTATACGTCCACATGTGTCCCCATGGGGCGCACCTGTTGTTTTCATATGAAAGAAGGATGGGTCATGGAGGCTCTACATTGACTATCATCAATTGAACAAGGCAACGATCAAGAATCAACATCCCTTGCAAAGGATTGATGATATGTTCGATCAGATGAAGGGTGTGACGGTGTTCTCAAAGATCGATTTGCGATCAAGGTATCACCAATTATGGATCAAGGAGGATGACGTCCCTAATACTGCCTTTAAGATGAGGTTTGGTCATTATGAGTTTATTGTTTTACCGTTTGGACTGACAAACGCCATGGGGGTATTTATGAGTTTGATGAACGGGGTGTTCTACGAGTACTTGGACAAGTTCATCCAAGTATTCATTGACAATATTTTGATTTAGTCTCGGATGACGGAGGAGCATGACGAGCACTTGCGCTTGGTACTATAGTGTTTGCGAGAGCACAAATTGTATCGGAAGTCGTTCAAATGCTCATTTTATCAATCGAAGATTCACTACTTAGAGCATGTCATATCCGATGAAGGTATCGTCATGGGTCCAGCAAAGGTCGAGGCTATTATGGAATGGCCTACATCGACGAATATCCCGGAAGTGTGTAGCTTCATGGGTTTAGCAGGATACTTTCGACGATTCGTCAAGGGATTTTCGAAGATAGAAAATCCAATCATGGAGTTGCAGAAGAAGAGCAAGAAGTTTTCTTGGACTAAGACATGTGAGGAAGCATTTTGGAGTCTCAAAGAGCTATTGACAACAACATCAATACTAAAGTTCATTGACATGGATGCAGACTTCTTGGTATGCACTAACACATACAAGGAAGGCAAGTTAGGTGGAGTCTTGATGAAATATGGATGATTCATCGCTTATATCTCATGGAAACTGAGAAGAAATGAGGAGAAATATGCGACGCATGATTTGGAGTTGTTAGCCATTGTTTATGCCTTGAAGGTTTGGAGACACTACCTAGTTGGACGAAAATTTGAACTAAAGACAGACCAATGTGGACTACAACAAATCTTTACACAAAGAGACCTGAATGCGTGACAACGACGTTGGTTGAAACTTCTTAGTGAGTACGATTTCAAGATTTATTACATAAAAGGAACAATGAACTGAGTGGAAGATGCATTGAGTCAGATACTAAGCATATTTTCGGTGTTTCCTCTTTAGAAAAATCTACTAGAAAAGTTTCTAAATTTACAGCATGACGACAACTGTTACAAAGAGGTCGAGGATTTTATCGGGCAAAACACAATGATGATACTAGGATTTACGTTTGACAACGATGGATTATTGAGGTTTAAAAAATAGATTTATGTACCACCGAATGACGAATTGAGGAGTTTGATCCTAAACGAGGCTCACAGATTAGTGTACATGGCCCACCCAGGAGTCATGAAGATGGGGGAGGATATTAAACTCTTATTCTTTTGGAAGGTAATGAAGGTAGACATAGTTAACTATGTGGTCCGATGTCTAGAATTTCAGCAGGTAAAGGATGAACATAGACATCCAGTAGGATTACTACAGCCACATGCTATTTCGAAATCGAAATGGGAGGTTATTTCGGTGGATTTTATCGTTGTATTGCAACTGAAGGAAAGAAGACACGACTCAATTTTTGTGGTAGTCGACACTCTGACGAAGAGTGTTCATTTTATTCCTGTGCATAAGACCTATCAGGCACCTGACATAGCTATATTTTTCATCAGTGGGATTGTGAGGTTTCATGGCGTGCCTATGAGGATTATATCTGATTGAGGATCAGTGTTTACTCGACGATTTTGGACTAGTTTCCAAGAGGCCTTGGGAACCCAACTTAACTTTAGTACTGCGTATCACTCGGAGAATGACGAGAAGGCCAAATGAATGAGATAGACATTGAGGACATGTTGCACATGTATGTGATGGACCAACAAAATCGTTGGGAAGAAATCTTTCCACTGGTAGAATTCGCTTATAACAACAGTTACAAAAGCACCATTAAGATTGTCCTTTCGATTTTCTTTACGGGCGACTGTGTCAGACGCCTTGTATTTGGGATCGGATTGAGAATAGGGTCCTGGTGGGACCATAAGCGATCCAATAAATGGAATATCAAATGAAAACAATAAGACAAAGGATTAAAGAAGTGCAAGATCGACATAAGAGTTATGTCGATGCACACCGTATCGATCGTAGTTACGAGGTTGACGATTTAGTCTTCTTGCGGGTAAAACCGCATAAGAGTTCGATCAAGTTTGGAAAGGGAGCTAAACTCTCTCTTAGGTTCGTGGGCCCTTTTGAGATTGTGAAGAGGAAGGGGCACGTGGCCTATCGACTAGCCTTGCCTGATTCCTTGAGGCATATGCACGATGTTTTTCACGTATCTGTTTTGAGACATTATATTAGTGATCCTACACATGTTATTGACATGAGTTCCTTGTAAGTATTGGATGAGGGCGCGCTCATAGATGAGCCAATATGCATCCTGGATCATCGCATTTGACAGCTACGGCGTCAAACAGTAGAGCAGGTCAAGGTCTAGTGGGAAAACTATAGTCCACACTCGACAACCTGGGTGAACGCATATGTTATGCACCAATAGTTTCCATTTTTGTTTGATAGATAGAGTTATGATATTGTGATACACATTATTTCGACACTTATATATTGTGAAACTTCGAGATAAAGTTTAGACCAAGAGGGGGTGTATGTAACACCCCTCTCTTGCGCACACTGAGAAAACTTATTCTTTGAGGACACTTTCTTGCAAGTGATCTGGATTATTATACTTTTGGGGAATTTGATGATGATTATGAGGTTTTATGAATTGATGACATGTTATATTGTTGTATTGACATCGATAGGTTTTATTCACTCAATTTTCCTAAGTGTGCAGGATTTTTGACCTCGAGGATGTAGAGGCATCGATGAAACACCTTTGACTATGGACCGAGTTGGGGAGTGGACTACTCGGGTTAGATTGTTTTATATATGATATTTGTTCATTTGATTAGATGATATGATTATGGATATTATACTGACATGATTCATTGGTGATGCAAGCTGACGATAGCTTGTCGACCATCCTCACATGTGGATTAGAGGGGTCACACATGACTACCAGAGACGGTAAGGGAGATGTGTGGACAAAAACCCTACCACAACCTACTAGCACTCCCACTATGGCTCGAACTGTAGGTTAACGATTACCTAGGTCGAGAAGACCCACGATGTCATGACGGTCGAGTGCGACAATATCTCACGATGATTCTAAGGGACATGCAATAAGGAAGGGGCCTTAATCCTTTGAGGCCCTTGCTCTTCTACAAGGTCACCTGTTGGAGTATTGACTCTAGGGGTTTTTTATGTCTACCAAGTCATTCAAGTGGCGAGTGGCACCCTTGGACTATGCAGTACGTCTTGAAGGGCACGCCATGCAAGGGAACCAGAATGAGGCAAGTGGCACTCTTCGAGCACCTAGTGCATCCTAAAGGGCACGTCGCATTGTTAGTTAATGAATGAATAAACCTAGATGGACTTAGAATGAATAACGTGATAAGAAATATTGAAAAAATAATTCCCTAATAAAATGTCGCCCAACCTCGAAAATTAAAATCTAGGTCTAGGTGAAACTTGTGGTAAAAGAAAAATATTAATATAAAAATAAAAATAAAAATAAATAAATAATACTAATAATCATCATTAAACATGTGACAAAGGGGGGTAAGAAACTCGATTAAATTATTAAAATCAAATTATGGAGGGATTTAAAATTTTAAAAGGGAATTAATTGTTTCTCAAATATGCTAATTAAAATTTTATTAATTAAAAAGGAAAAGGGAAAAAGGTAATTCTCTACACTTGCCAATTAAAGTTTTAAATGAAAAGGGAAAGAGGAAATTCAAAAGAATTAGGAAACTAGAAAAAAGAGGGACACATAAAGAGAAATGCCAACGTATGAGGGTATCTAGCATTTACCAACTTTTAAAATTAAACTCAACTAGTAAATTAACAAGGGGGTAAGTCATTAAAATGTGTAAGGGAATATGGGGACACCTAGGAGCGATTCTAGTAATGCTTTTAGGTGGGTGAGCTAAATAGGGGAATTTAATTAATTAATGAAATTAATTTATGGTGCAACGAAGGGGATGGGTGACACATGTACGGGGAAGATTTTTATGAATTAAATTATTGAACAATAAATTAAATGGGATTTTGGGAAAGTAAATGACTTAGAAACTCTATATAAAGGAGGGAGGATAAGGATGATGGATCTCTTTTGTTATGCGTAACGTTACGCTGCAGAATTTTAGACTTGACTGACTTAGCTTGTGGGACATGGGATACCATGCTCGATGAGGAGTGGTACCTCAGCCTTGCAAGGAGAGCTAGGAGCTAGTTGGTCCTTGGTTTATTGTGTGTGGCCCTTTTATGGCTCAGGGGGCTAAATGGGAAGAAGAGTACCCCTAGCATTGGCTGGGATGTACCGGTGAAGTCTCATCGGTCAACAAGCGGGAGCTGTACGGAGCGTGTAAAACAACAACTTAGAGCGAACAACTTGGGCTATGGTACGCTTCCTTTATTTCTGCATGGTAGATTATTATTATACTTTATACTTTTATTTATGTACTTTTATTTCGGTAACGAAGATGTTGACTTAGCATTTCAACCAAGAACTTAATTTTTCCATTAAGCCTTAAGCTCGTTGTTTGACTTGATTCCCTTGGCATTCGATCCTTGCATGTTGAGACTATCATTTGCTTTTGTTGATTGTTGTGATGAGTTGTTCTTTTTAATTCGTCCTCACCCCTAGTTCGTCAGTCCACACCTAAGCAGTTAGCTAAGAGAGGAATCGACAATCGTCACTTCAGTGCACAGTGACCTATAGATTCTAACGCCCTTCTTTTATATACGTGGATGACAAGTGAAGGATGTGTTCGTCCAACTGTTTACCCCTTCTTATTTATGCATTGAACTTCGCCTTGCCTCGGTCTCTACATGTTATATCACCACTGCGTATTAATCATTCTCAACAATCTAGAAAATGTGTTTGGTATTCTCTGCATTTAAACACCCTCCACCATGAAAATTTAACTCTGCGTTTTTATATAATTGTTGGATGAATTTAATTCTGCATTTTTATTCCCTTCCGACGAATTTACTGTGTTTTTTTAATACATCTAGTATGCCCTTTTTATATATGACTTTACCTCTACACATTGAATTTATTATGATTTTAGCTTGCGTAATTGCCCACTCGATTGACAGTCTATAAATTATTCTAGACTGTGTTTTTTTTTCTGGGGGTGTTTGGTTGGAGGTATTACTTGGTTACTCTGTGATCCTCTTTTTTTGATACTAAAATGATCTTGTTGACTACTAAAATGACCTTGTTGATTTTGAATAATAACTTATATTTAAAACCGTGATTTCTTTACCCTGTTGACTGCAAAAGAACTCAATAATGATGGGACAAAAAAGTTGTAATATGGCTTGCATAAAATTTTACACATGTATATTTTATATTGCCGTTTTTAATTCGATGTAGATCTTCAATGTTTATAACTTGTCCTTTTGCACTAATATTTTGTGGATAATGTTTGTCTCCATATTACTTAGCTGTAGATAGGTTTCATTTTTTTATTTTCCTTTGATAACGAATCGTTACCAGAACAGTAATTATTCCGTTTTATTTAGTTTCTACTGTGGAACGATATTTACTGAGGAGAAAGATGTGCCTATGGTTGTGCCTGGCAGTGAGCACGTTAATTAAAGACAACGATATACTGGATCTGGGCGAATGTAAGTCTGCATTTTGATAGCCAACATTTTTCCCAACGAATTTCGGACTGCGTGTAGTGCGTTGACTGCAAGATTTACTCCCTGGGTGTGTTTAATAGCATTGGGGTTGGGGTTTAATGAGCACTTGACAATGACAATGATTCTGGTGAAGTTATAGCATTATTGGGTAATAAATAATTTAGTTGGTGACTTGTGTGAAGTTCCAGCGTTCTCATTGTATCTTTAAATTAAATTTATAGACTGTACGGTGCATATACACCAATATTTCTTATCGACACCATTAGCTCCAACAATCCCTTACCAATAGCCTCTTCAGCGACTGTTAATTGGACATAATATTTTATTTGTAATTTTTTATTACCTGAGTAATACCTTGAACTCCAAATTCATATTCTTTTTAAACTCAGGGTTTTGCTTCTTTTTACCTAAGCAGTCATCATCCTATTCCACTCTCTGAACCTCCCTTAAAGATGGTGATTTAAATGCTATGGTTGGGAGAGATATTTTTGAGGATTTAAACTAGCTTTTACTATAGCGATTTAGCATTTATTGTAGATAGCCTCTACTTTTAAAAAACTTTTAAACTGATTAAAGAAGCCTTTAATATGACTAGACAGTCTTTAAATGAGTAGACAACCTATAGATTAACTTAGACTAGTCTTGTCAATCTAGTTTTCATATTAATTAAACCAGACTTGCTAATTTAGAATGTAATTATTGTCTATAGTGTTAGTATTGACTTATTTAGACTTGCTAAATTCAATTGCTTTTAAGGTTAAATTAGATTGTACATTGATGACGAAATTGTAATTTAGACTTGCTTAAATTGAATTGCATTTAGTGTTAAATTAGATGGTACAATGATGACCAAATTGTACTTTAGACTTGCTCCATTTGATTTTCATTTAATGTTAAATTAGATGGTACATTAATGACTAGTTGTAAATTAATATCATTAACAAATGTGATAATTGCATCTTGTACCTTGATATTTTTAATGTCGGTTATGAGGTTAATTGCGAAGTTAGATGGTATTTAGTGATTAATCTAGAATTACCAATTTAGATTGTAATTAATGTTAAATCACATTGGTGTGTATTAACTAAATTGTAATTTAGACATGCTAATTTAGGGTGTAAGTTATGTTGATTTAGATTGGTAATTATTGACTAATTTTAGACTTGATTAATGGTCGAGTTGTTGGCGAAGTCGTGTATTAGCTTGTGCTTCCTTCGAACGATGTCATCTTGCGTCTTGTCAACCGGTTGCTTGGGTTTGTGGGCATAGTATCCTTGTCAGTTGTTTCGGCTCCTTGTGCACTAGTTTCCTTGAGTCCTTGGTCCCATTAGGTTATATTGCAGTAAAGTTATCGACGCATCTATCACCTAGGGATGACATGATTCCTGATGAGGGGATAATGGCGCACCCTATTGGATAGTGAAGAATGATAACTTGGTTGGATTTGATGCCTTCCATGTTAGTGATGTTGAACATTGTAAGTTTTATTTTGGTGCATAGGTTGAACGCCTTCATGCGTTTGGTTCCTATGCCTTGTGGTTCTAGTCATTGGTTGTCAAGGCCATTTTGTTCAGATGGGGGTGTTTTCCCTTATCTTGTAGGCGTGGCCATGTTGTGTCGAGCGGGTAGTCGTTTCTCCTTATTGTTCTACGCACGTTTCACTCAGTTTCTCTTGTACCAGTTCATGGAGTCATAGTTGCTTGTTTCCTGGACTGCGTGCTTGCATTCGTTGTCAATTGTGTTTTTAAATTGTTGTCATCGTCACCTTCTTTCCTAGTAACAAAAGAAAAAATGCACTTCTTCTTCGCTTGTAGTCTTAACAGGTGGGTCGTTACAAGATTTTTTTTAAATCTTCCATTTAATGACGACTCTCTTCAAAAATTTGATTTTTTCACATAGAAGAACTATTGGTCCGGTTACTTGTCACTTCCCAAGTAGAGCAGACCAAAGTAATGAAGGATGGGTCCGAAATCCAAGAGCTATTGAATTTGAAGGGGGAAGCTTTAGTCCGTGAAGGCCCTTCAAGTTGAATGCATATCGGATTGTGATCATAAATGAATGAAGCTTTGACCCAAGTATGTATTTTGTGATGGCTATTGATCAACTTGGAGTTTAAATGGAAGCGGTCTAGTCTTTTTCAAATGCCTAAGGGACATATGCGGCCATTCCGCCAAGTGGGAGTCAGAACAGAAGGTTGAAGTTTGACTAAACCCGAGTTATGGAGGAGAGAGGCTAAAAAATCAGCGAATGGGTCTGTCCTTGCTATGTTGCCCCACATTTGACTAGCAGAAAGGGTGAAGTTTAAATCACCTCCAATAATAAGATTATCTTCCACAAATAAACCAGAGTCAAAGAGTTGTTTCCAAAAAGGCTTTGTGTATTTATACGACGTGTATCAATTTAGCATTTTGACAAGTTCTTTAGTATGCTTAAATATTCCTTCCAAAAAGATACCTGCAACTATACCAAAGGCGCAAAACTCAGTAAAGGTTGGGTTCGAACCAGTAAGCAGTCCCCCAGAGTGACCAATAGAGTCTAAGGCGATGACATTTTAATGAGGCATACATTGGAAGAAGAATTTTTTGGTTTTGTCTCCCTCAATCAATGTTTCTTGAAGAAGAACGATATCAAGGTTGATCTACTTAAGTAGTCTCTTAAAGGAAGCAAGTTTTGAGGGGCTTCCAAACCCTCAAAATATTGAGTGATAGTATGATCATTAGGAGAACCCTGGAGGTGGCTGAAGTTCTCTAAGGGCCACAGGGGAAGAACAGGAGGGTTCTCGTGTAGTGGAGGAGGGGAAGGGGATGGAGGGATCAGAACTAGTAATGTCGGACAAGCCACCTTCGATGGATCTTGGAGGTTTTTTAGGGGGTCTTCGACGGGGTTTTATAATAGTTACATTCGATTGGTCAATTTGAAGGGGAGAAAAGGCAGTGGAGACAGTGGACATGGGGAGGGGACAAGGGTAGTGGGACTCTAGTGAGGGAGACGCAGGAGGCTTATAGGTTAAAACGGGGGTGGTTCAGTAGCAATAGAAGAAGGGGAAAGGGGAAAGGAAGTAGAAACAATGTCCTCCATGGTTTGTGGAAGGGATAAAGGGTTACAGTCGCTCGAGTGGTGGGGTTCGAGAAGGAAAGGTTCCATCTCGATAATCAAAGGAGGATCAGGTGGATGGGGAGAGTAGTCGGATGCAACAATGGTAACACATCGGTGAATAGGACCATGTGACTTATCATTAAGTCTGTTAAGAAGTAATTTCCAGAAATCGTCGAAGATTTCTATTACCCAAGGCTCATTTAATTTTAAAAAATTAACTTCTTCATCAGATAAAACATGAAATAAATATGGAAAAAAGTTTTTCATCTTACCGACGAAGATATCACTATCCTGAGGTTGGGGAAGTGTATTACCAGAAAGTTTCAAGTTTGTCTTGGGGAGCAGTGGCTTGGTATTAAAACTCAAGTTCTTCAAACTATCAATCTGTCGATTACACAAGCTCCTCAGATGTCTGGTTTGCTAGCAAAGATTGCACCAAAACGGCTCCCGCCAGAAATCAACAAATTGCCTAAAAGAGTGGTCCCCAATGTTGACGATGTCGATGGCCTCTGAAAGACCGTTATCAAGGTCTATTTCAACCAAAACCCAAGGTAACTGTTTATTAACCCAGCTGAGTGAGCGCGAATCAAAGTAAATGAGCCTTCCAACAGTGTTGGTGACCGTTTCTAAAATAGGTATGGAGAATCCACATATTTCTTTTGCTAAAGGATTCAATATAAGGACTAAATCCAGGAGTCCACCTCTTAAGCATAAGGACACCCCTATCTAAGATCCATGGAGGTTTTAAAACCAACAAGAGATCATATTCCAACATAAAATGGAAATGTACCAGTTGTTGGACACGAGGCTGATCCTCGGACAGTAACCAAGCAGCATTTTCCAGGACTCTTGAAGTTAGACAAATAAATGGGTTTTATTCATCTTTGTATAGTAGAACTTACCAATGAGAGTCCGCTTGGAAAGGCTGGTCACACGGTCCAGGGCAATGTCATTGCCAAGAGTGCAACGAGTTAGGGGCGATCTAAGTTTCCAGGTTTTATGTTTACGATTTGACCGAACAGGACCTCCAGTGGATCTGTTATGGCGAGAACCATTGGGGGTAGGCAGAAAGAAAAGTGGTCGGGATGCTGAGACTAGATCAAAGGTGGGGACGGTAACAAGAGTGAAGGAAACACGGAATGAGGGCGGCAAGGAGTAGGAGGAAGAGGGATGAGTCCCCCAAGGGATTAATTCGTGTTTAAGACGACCCTGACCATCAGGTACACACACAGTGATAAAATTCTCTCCGTTATGAGGGGAGATCGGATCCAAGGGGGGAGGGCTAGCCAGTTGTAAAGGGGACTGCAACACGTATTGGGAAGGGAGTGGGTTAGTCAGGGGAAGGCGAGTAAAATTGTACAGTAATTTAGAAGTGTCGTCAGATAGGAAGAGGTTTTCACTATCGTCATCATCCCATGAAAGATCCACTGAGGTAGCCATCTGAGAAGAGAGAAACGTGATAGTGGAAAAACACGTCTGCAGCAGGAAAGGGGAAAAAAGGGATTAAGCCACATCCGTGACTGCCGGGAGCCAGGTGTAGTCATGATAAGGAAAAAACCATCGAGAATCAGGTCTCATCGTCACATTCCACCAGTCAAGACCCCTAAAAGGCTGCAGAAAAGGACGGGAAGTGTCTAGGAGGGTTTCACGGCTGCACTGTCATTGTGTGACAGTGAGCCCGCAATGCGGAAACCCTAGGGGAGCCATCGTTACTATAGAAAAAAAAATTATCTTTCATTATCACCACCGCACATTAAATATGAAATGAATAAGAATACTTACACATATCCATGACTTTATAAGAAATGCATTCTTAAACTCAGCAAATTGTAACAAAAATTACCGCCATATAAGTTCTAAGTCATCATATTATAATGAAAGTAATTCATACAAAATCCTTTATAAGAAATGCATTCATAAACTCAACAAATTGTAACAGAAATTACCACCATATACTTTCTAAGTCATCATATTATAATAAAAGCAATTCATACAAAATTCAAAACTATTTATTTTGTTTGGGTATAGGACTGTGGAAAATATTGAGAGAGAATAATAAAAATGTTTTGTAAGTCAATACTAAATTTATATATATAAAAAACAAGTAATAGTATATGCATCTTACTTTCCTTCCAATAAATTTAATTTAATTTTTATACAACACCTCTTATAAACACAATCTAGTTGTTGGCTTGTTAAATTAAATATTGATTGAGTTTTATTTCTAAAGAAAACATCTTATAAACCCAATGTCCCAATTGGAATTAGTAGTTGTACCTGCTATGACATCCATAGAAACCAAAAGGCCTTCATCATCAATCATCTCCATTTCTAGTAGTGCCTTACAATTCTAATTGATATGTTTAGAAGATTTTCCATCGATAATACCATTGTTCCTCTAAATGAATGTGGACTACAAATTTATTAGAATATTTTCCATCGGTAATGCGGTTGTTCCCCTAAATGAATGTCAACTAAAACATTATAAATATATGATTTTCTTTTATAATTATTTTATTGTGCTAGAGATATTCATGTAAGATGATGAGTTAAAATAATAATACAAATAAAAAAATTATAATGAAATATATATTTAATTTGGAAGGTATGAAATACAAAGAGAAATACAATCTCTAGAACTCATCTCTATATACATGGTTATAGAAATAAATTCACATATTAATTATAATGGGTATAATTGTGTATTCCACATTAATTTTATTTTAATTTGTAAATTTAAAAATATATATATATATAAATTATTTGATTATTTTTTTTTATTTAAAAAGTTTAAAGAAACTCATTTTTAATATAATAATTTTAATGTATTTTTTATTTATTTTTTTAAATTTCTTTCATTTTAATTATTTTAATATCATAAAAATTATAAACTTTTAAATGTATTATTATTAAAAAAATTCTATGAGATCCCCTTGTTGGTGGGTCTAATGGTTAAGAATATGTGTTTCCTCCAAAGAGGTCACAAGTTCAAATCTAGAGGGGGTAGGTTATGTATACCTCTGTAGAATTTACAAGTCCAATAGTTGGGAGGAGGGGGTCCCACAAACAAGGGGGTATCGAGAAACCAAGTATCTCTCTAAGAAGCAAATCAAACTTTAAATAAATCCTTATTTATGTTAATATTTCAATGAAGAATAAGAATTTGAGCAAGTTTAGGAGTTATGACTCTTCTCTCCTTTTGTTCTTGTTTTTATTTGATCCTCTCCCATGTGATCCTACAAGTATTTGCCTCATGAAAATTCTTGCTACAATAAACACAATGAGGATCATGATTGTTCCTACCCTCGTATCTCTGAAATTCTTCTTTCCACATCCTCTCTCACTACCTCTAAGCTATCCACCAAATGAAATTTGTTCAAATCCTAGGCTTCCAAATGTTGGAGTTGAACTATGACTATATATCATTCACACCATCGTTGTTACAATGCCATCACCTTGTTAGACCGCCAATTGCTACACTCCCTTCTTCAAACACGACTCACTTCCTCAATGGATTAATCAAATTTATGAACAACGTTGACATACACATGAATTTGTAATGAGAATGACCCTTTATTTGTACCATAAATCTAAAAAACGACTACACAGATAAAAATATCTCAACCATGCAAGTTGAGGCTCTAAGTATCAGCTTAAATGTGAACAATATGGCTAATAAAGTAGACCAAGACATCAAATTTGTCTACATGGAATTGTTTCCAAGGATTACGGTATCTTGCGGCCTATATGTTGTCATCGAATAATGTTTATAATCAATATGAATAAGAAGGAAGGAGATTGTATAATGGAAAAAACTATTCTAAGTTGCCATAAGACATTGTATTCTATTTATTTTGTATTTTTTTTTTTTAATTAGCATTATTCTTATCATTCACGGACATCCACACACAATCTATGTAGAGGAGGGAGAGAATACCATGCAAACAAACATAAGTAACCAATAACCAATTAATATTTATGTTAATAAGGATCACGCTACCTTTACGGACACCCCGATTGACATTAAATATAGAGGTTAAAATTTTTATTTAATCAACAATTATAAAATCTCTCTCAAGGAAAATGAATCAAATGGAACTTTGATAGGAATTCAAAATGGATCCCCAACTTAGCAAGATCTAGTGGGATGTTAAAACATCACCATGACACAAATTCTTGAAATATATTATAACTTTTTAATAAAAGTAAAATTCAATATGGATGAATTCAAAGTTGTTATCTTTGAAGGGGATTAAATGTTTAGGATTGATATTTTTAATACTAAATTGAAAGTTCATCATGAAATTTTTGTAACCACATAATATGCTATAAATGAGCAAGTCAATCTTTTGAAGAGTGCAAGTTTTTACATACAAAGGGAATAACCAATAAATAGTTCATTAACTTGTTGACCAGTCATATATCTTTATAAAAAGGTAAAAATGTTAATATTGATGAACCACTTACCTTTTGTTGAAAGTATAGAATGATAAAAAATCTTTATAATCTCCTTTTCACATTAAATATCAAAAAATACTATAGATATAATATTTATATATTTCAACAATAAATTTTCACCAATCATAATGGATAGCTACAGATTTCATTGCCATCACTATTGTTACACCGCCACTTGTTGGATTCCCTTCTTCAAACAAGAATTACTTGTTCAAAGGCTTGATCAATTTTACTAACAACCTTGACATACACATGAATTTGTGATGAGGAAGACCATTTATTTGTGCCATAAATCTAAAAAATTACTACACATAAAAATATATGAAATGTGCAAGTGAACGCTCTAACTGTAAGCATAAATGTGAACAAGATGGCCAATAAAGGAGGCTAGGACATCAAATTTAACACTCTAACTATCGGTGCAAATGTGAACAAGATGGACAATAAAGGAGGTTAGGGACATCAAATTTGACTAGATGCATAGCCATTGTAATTATGTTATTATTACTTACATCATCATACTAATATATTATTAGCATAACCATATTATTAAAGCCATCTTATTAAAGGTGGTTTAGATACATCGATAGGTATCATTTTCCACCTTTACAAAATTAATGGTTTCAATTTGCTTATATCAACCAATTAACCAATGTTTAACGCTCATAAAAAATTAAAAATTAACATGAAATCTTGATAATCAAGAGTTATAACATACAATTTTTTCATTGTTCATAGTTATTAATAGATGTTAATTGAAAACTTTGATATATTATGAATTCATGATCATATTTGATGTAAATATAATGTGGAAGATAACTAGTTACTTTTTTGTTTTGTATTGACCACCTTAAAATAAAATTCAATTTAAGAAAAACAAAATAAAACAATACAATTTAAATATTCTATATATGTATTAAGGATATTATATATATGTATATATATATATATGAAATATTCAGGATCATCTAGTTTCAAAAGTTATACAATACTATATATTAATGGTTGTCTTAAATTTAAATTTATTTTATTTTTACAACTTAGTTCTAATTAAAACACAAAGAAAGGATCTCAGTAATCTCTTTAGAGATAAATAAGGGTTGCATGGCAACTCAGTCCCTGCCGAGTTAGTTAAGAAATACATGTTGAACAATGAAACTTCATATAACTAAATGCATAAGTATGCATAAGTAATGAAGATTTTTTATCAAAATATAGTAATTAAGGATTTTTTATCAAAATTTAGAAAAGTCTCTCAATAAGTTAATTCTGACATCAACTACCATTGCTTGGTTAAACAAATTGCAATAACCTACAGCCCAAAGTCTCCAAGAAGATCTTCGAAAGGATGGCTTTCTTTAGAGTTGCCTCCAATTTGGTAATTTACCTAACAACTAAGCTGCATGAGTGCACTGTGAATTGCTGGTGTGTTTTATATCAATGTTAATTGTCAATTGTCATGGTTATTTTAATTTGCTGAATAATTATGTTGTTAACGAGGAGATTATAACCTACATAATTATGTTATTAACCTGGAGATTTTAATTTGCTGAATAATTATGTTATTTTAATTTGCTCATTATGTTGTTAACGAGGAGGTTCAAATTTAGATTAATCCTCCTAATTATTATCCCTCCTCCTCATTGCCATCTCTGAGACCACCAGAGTGTAAATCGGACCCCAACGCATTTAGAACTTCAGATTGGGATTTTCTACGTTCAAATTTAGTTCTCTGAGTTCAAATTTAGAACTTCAGATTGGGATTTTCTACGTTGTACGTTATTTCTGTCGGTCATGGCTGTCTACAACTGTACCTCTGTCGGCCCGCTAAGTGGCATGGCTGTGTGCCAGCCGTCCAACTGTCCCTATGTCTACCAGCCGTCCAACTTTAACCCTGTCCGCCCGCCAAGTGGCATGTCTGCCAGCGGTCCAACTGAAGCCCTGTCCGCCCGCCAACTGGAATGTCCGCCTGTTGTCTGCCAGTGGTCCAATTTAAGGTATGCATGGGTTTATTTGCCCATTTTCAATCTCTGTGCATTCTGTTAACGGTTCAGTCACATCTCCGTGGATTGGGTTACGAAATACACGATCTGTTCGAAAATTGATACGAAATACTCGATCTGTTCGAAAATTGATAACGAAATACTCGATCTGTTCGAAAATTGATAACGAAATACTCGAGCTACTGCGGGATCGAAAATTGAGTTACTGCGTGGATTGAGTTACTGCGGGATCGAAAATTGATAACGAAATACTCGGGAACAAGGAGTTCGCGGGGTTCTATGGCGAGAACAAGGAGTTTCTCTGTTGCCAATGGTGGCCTGGGAGATGAGTCAAACTCTTGTTCCTGTGGAATTATTGTCTCGGTTAGTTACTGTGTAATTTTTGTTATCATAAATATGGTGGCCTGGGAGATGAGTCAAACTCTTGTTCTGTTTTTCTTTATTTAATAAAAAATAAAAAATAAAAATACTTATTTTTAATTGCGAAATGAGAAATCTGATATGTTATATGCTGGCAGCTCTTCGTTTTACTCATCTTTTGAATGAGTATATTATTTCCAAATGTGAGGATAAAGACCAGAACATTGCTTAGATATTTCTTGTCTCATGATAATGCTTCTACGCACACAAATACACATAAACCTTATTGCATATTTCCTAAATTCAATTAAGAATAAGGATTATTTAGTAAAAGTTATGTAGTTGGCATAAATTTTCCTTAATCCGGAATTGAAACAATCATTTTATCCTTTCGCAGGATTTTATTTATATTTAAAATAATTTTCATCTATTTTTGTTTTAATTTGAGGAGACATAGGACATAAAATTAAAATTAAAATATGGTAATCATAAAACAAAAATTAAAATCTGGTAATTTATTGACAGATTTAGTACAACTTGTGCTTTGTTTAAAATCTGAATTTTCTTGATGTATTTCATCCCATATTACTTTGTATGTAGATTTATAAAAGTAAAAGAAGAATCTTTAATTTGGGCAGTTTCAGTGTTTTTGTAGGGTTGGATTACCATAGTTGTTATTATTTTGATCTTTGTTGTATTTTCATTTAAAAAAATTATCAATTTAATTATAGTTGGTCCTGATTTGACTTCAAGATCTCATTCATAATAACCATAACACTCATACACTCAAGCTAACCCATATTTTATTTATAATTAGCATTGAAATTATTTTTTTCTTATTAATATATTTGAAAGTTTACATATCAACTACATATTAAGCATTGAAGTAATCACACATCTTCCTCATTCTCTGAAGTGGAAAAAATCTATCAACCCATAAAATAATTTTTTTTACTTTCAATTACTCTATCTCTTTTTTTCTCGTATTGTCTATATATAGAGTTGATATAAAAATATTTTACTTGAGGTGGATATTGATATATTTTGTTTGTGGTCCACATTGATTTTTTTTTTTTTATAAATTTTTTT
>SNQJ01S0012209.1:109570-121450 GCA_010110895.2 Picea sitchensis | reverse complement strand
CGATGTTTTCACGTGGTAAAACCCCTACGGGGAAACATCGGTGTGTTGATCTTTGATCTGGTTATGTGAGTGGTTACTGAAGGTGTTCGTCCTCTGTTGGAATACCTGTGTTTTCGAACAAAAGGAAAGTAGGACCTCTACTAGGGAATTCCTTAGCAAGATGTCTCAATATTTTGTAGCTATAGAAAAGAGTTATCCTCTCTTTCTCTTGAATGATCCCCAACCTTTATTGTACTGTGCACTAGGGTCACAGTAACTAACCTGGAAAAAAGTCTTTCTAGGGTCCTGCATCCATTTGTTAGTCCAAACATACTTTCTATGCATAGGAATAACATATCTTTCATCATTTCTATAAAATCTACTCATATCAAATCTTCTTTCATCTAGTTGTGCCCTAGTTTTTAAGCTAGGACAAAATTTATCAAACATACCTAGATCCATACTTTTGAAACAAAAATTTCCACTTATCTTACCTTTAACAAAGCACAAAGATTTAAGAACTTACCTATTTCTTTAGATCTGACTTTTCTTCTTAGCAAAGAGATTCACAAGTCAAGTAGAATACTACGCCATAATGCAACAGATCTACACATAGAGCTTACTTTTCCTCAATTCCCAGCAATCACAGTTTCAGGTCGGATACTGCGCACTTCAACAACAGATCTACGCACATAGATTTCTTTTCCTCAGTTCCCAGCAATCACAGTTTCAGGTCCTAGAAATGGAACCATTTGTTGTCACATGGATAGACCCATGGTTCAACACTCAATATCCCACCAACAAAACCCTAACTACCGGCCCTTTTTGCAACACCTGCGAAGAAGATGAAGTCTCACCCGACATAGAGGTAGGGGTGGTTGCAAGACTCAGATGTCTGCAACCTTAGTTGGGACATCGATCTGTGATTTCCACACCTTAATAGAGCACTTAGTAGTTACATTTCACCATTATTTAACCAGTATCTAATCCACATTAAAAACCCTAATCACAGAGCATCACAGTATTCACACAGATCCAATATATTCCAGTACTAAGCACATCAACATAGATTGGATCTAGCATTCATTCACATTATTCAACACTAAGCTATCATATTATATTATTCCAAGCATATATAAGTGCACTAAGCATTTAATAACATAAACAAGAGAACAACCATAAATCACAAAGAAACCACAACACAGGATATATGTGGTTCACCCCTATCCTAGGGCTACGTCCACCAACTCTTCTTCTTCTTTATTATCTTCTGTCAATCTTCTACATGTACATAGCTACAATATCCTACTCTGCATAGGATAGGAGATCTGCGCACACCTCGCCAGATCCTCCTTCCCCAAGCTAGGTTACAGCACAAAGATTCTACTCAATCTCTTACAACCACTTGCACTTAGCCTTGCAAGTCTCACACAACATGCATGGAGCATATAAAACTATCACTTGCACTTAGCACATCACACAGATGCCTATATCGTCTCATACATAGTTCTTCTTACATCACCTAGACATCTATTTATACATTACAAAAAGGGCCTAAACATGGGTAAACCCATGGGCCGACATTCCCATACCCGTTACATAGCCCAAAACCCAAAAATCCCTAAAAAGGGGTCAGGATCCCATGATATCCAATTTAACTTGTGCTCCACCTTCGATATCCTGTCGAAGTCCCAAAAATAGGTCAAACATGACCAAGTATCCTCAAAATATGGTCAAGGGCCAACACCTATGGAATCTTATGATTACTGGGAAAATATTGAAGGTCCAGTAAGGATAGTCTATCAAAGTACCACGTGATAGCTTGTTAGGATTTAATATCCTAGGGAATCTTATGATTCCTGGGAAGATCCTGAAGGTCTAGTAAGGACGGTCTCTCAGAGTACCATTTTTTTTTTTGTTGATGCACCTGCCTCATTTTTTTCCACATGTTGATGATGGTGTTGTTTCATCTTCATCTCGATTGATGATGTTGTTTTTATAGCTTCAAATTATTGATGTTGATGTTTCAGCTTCAGGTTGATGATGATGATGATGTTACTCAACCTCCATGTTGTAAATGATGATGATATTGATGATGAGAAAAACCTCTGATTATTTATAGATGTGTCAATCATTGTTTCATATGTTGATGATGATGCTTCCCTCTCCTTCTCTTGATGATGTTGTATTGGGTCATGTCAATAAAATACCCTTCTCGTTAAGGGGGAGTGTTGAAATATTGTAACTTTGAAGAATATTCTGATTAAATTTGAGTTATTATCTTATATATCAAATCCCCTTTTGTGGATTGGTCAAACTATATTTGTATGGTGGTATATGTAAAGTTGGCCCCTAGTATTTATAAAGTGGTTTTAACCACTTCTAGGAAAATTTGGCCCCACTAAGTGAAGTGACATAACCCTAGCGCCTCATCAACTAGTATTTATATGTCAGGATGGTGCCTCACTTGTACACTCTCACACTCACTCATCTAGTGAACATATATTCAAGGCAGTTTGTTGTGGTGGGAAATCCCCCTACGGACTAGCATTTAGGGTTATATTTTTCATGCAGATAAGACTGATAGAATCCTACTTTCTATCGTCGTCCCAGAACTAATCCCCATTTATTTTAAGCAAATACATGGTTAAACGTACATACCTTGTTCTGAATGTTCGATGTCGATCCTTCTTCACACTTGATCGCTTGTTGGTAGCTATCCTCTCAAGACTGACCTGCATACAAAACAAGCAACAAACTCTACATGCATTTGATCTACAGATTAATGGGTTAGAGATTCAAACATATATTCACTAAACTATAAAGAACTCATATAGTGGGATGGGAAAAACATTTCTTTATTATTAACTTTAATGAGTCAACTTACAATGTCGAGACCGGCCACTGCTCCGTGAATCCTTATCCTAGGCTCCTCTTCAAATGTCCTCCAACTTCTTTGCTTTGTATCTCTCTTTGCACAAGGATGGATAAAGGGTTGGGACAATAGGAATCTGCAATTGGGAAGATTTTCTTTACTCTTATTCTCCTCCTCCAAATGGGACCCCTAACCCTTCTTTTATAGGCTAGAAGAAGCTAGGTATTTGGACGAACCCTCGACCATGCATGGTCAGGAGTTTCGGTTAACTCACCCAAAGCTGTGTGTTATGTCAACAACTTTCGTTTTTTTGTGATTTTGTAGGTCCACGCGGGCTGTTTGAGGTCATCTAGTGTGTACACGCATTCAATAATGGAGTAGGGCACATGGGACCTTATAAAGGATGTTTTTTAAAGAGTTGTTCAGCAGTGCTTTGGTAAAGAAGGGATCTAAGATGGCCTCATGCCAGGTAAGCATGTATGGTGAAAATTAGGGTTATAACAGATGCCCCCTAATGTGTGAGGTCAGAAGAGCATATGATGGCCGAAATAAATTACCAATCTTTACCGATGTGCCAAACAAGTGAGCCCAGGGACTAGGAACTAGGAGGCGCCATCTGTAGAATAACAAATGTCTCACCGAGGTGGGCATACCCATGCTTGGGATAAAATATAATCATGGTTACCAATCAAATACACTGTATATCCATGTCAAATAACTATATAAAGTGTAGCTACGAACAATACACAGTGGAGATACATCTCGAAATAAAAAAGATATACATATAGAGTATCCATCTTCTAGAAGTTGATACGGCCTGATGGCTGGAGATGAGATCTTCAGAGCTCGAGAAACAACTTAAAAATATTCAAAAATCAAGGTAGGAGTGTAATATGAGTGTACGAATTCACTACCCAGAGGTCTTCAACGACTCGTCGGTCATGGACTAGATAATATTGATGATTAGACTGAAGGCTTCATTGATTTCGAACAAGGACTTGATTGGACATTCAAGATGGTCGGGTATGAGGGCAAGAGACAAATTGCAGAGGGGTCGAATCAAGCTTGGTAGAAACTTCCCTTGGACAACAACACGAAAAATGATGAGACTTAGGTAGCATGGAATTAATCATAAGTTTACGAAGCAAGAGGCAACACAAACTCTCCATATGTTTGGAAGAATAACCAAATGGAGGAGGACACAACTCTATGTAGCGAGAACAGCTTCCTAAGGTCATATTACATCCCATATTTTGATGAACAAATAGACATATGTGCTTTATCCAAGGGCGACTCATTATGCTGTCAATAAAGAAAATACTTTTCCCTTCCTCTTTTTGGGGTATATTTGATTTTTTTTGTCTTTTTCAATAATTTTGGAAAAAAGAATAAAGGAATGTTACGTTACAATGGAGGAACGAGTGTTACAAACATACAAGTTCAATGCGCAAGGACAAGACTGATGTTCATAATAATGATACTCGGGAAAAATCCTCTGGGGACCAAGGGTGTTAAGACGCAGAGGCAAAGTGCTACAAGGCTGGCGTATAAGGTATGCAAATGCGGTTAACAAAACACACAATGGTAACGTCCTTCGATGTAAGTTTAACAAGCCCAGAGAAGGTAAGCTCGGTGGTTTTTCATATTTAGAGAGTCTGAAAAAACATAAAAGGAGACTCCATTGGGGTACCTTATTCGAAGATAGTATAGTCAGTTCGAAAAAGGGGTAAACTAGCACCGACAAGACGTCTATTCAAAACCATTTTAATGAGTGTGATAAGGACAAGATCACTCGGCCNTCCCTTCCTCTTTTTGGGGTATATTTGATTTTTTTTGTCTTTTTCAATAATTTTGGAAAAAAGAATAAAGGAATGTTACGTTACAATGGAGGAACGAGTGTTACAAACATACAAGTTCAATGCGCAAGGACAAGACTGATGTTCATAATAATGATACTCGGGAAAAATCCTCTGGGGACCAAGGGTGTTAAGACGCAGAGGCAAAGTGCTACAAGGCTGGCGTATAAGGTATGCAAATGCGGTTAACAAAACACACAATGGTAACGTCCTTCGATGTAAGTTTAACAAGCCCAGAGAAGGTAAGCTCGGTGGTTTTTCATATTTAGAGAGTCTGAAAAAACATAAAAGGAGACTCCATTGGGGTACCTTATTCGAAGATAGTATAGTCAGTTCGAAAAAGGGGTAAACTAGCACCGACAAGACGTCTATTCAAAACCATTTTAATGAGTGTGATAAGGACAAGATCACTCGGCCATTTTTTCATTTTTAAGGAGTTTGAAAAAAGATTAACTATGGACTCTGTCATGAATGTTCTTCTAGACCATTTTAACGAGTGTGAAAGAATAAGGTCACTCGACGATCTTTTCAATTTTAGGGAGTCTGAAAAGAGCTTAACTATGGACTCTGTGGGGGTTCCTTTTTCGTAAGTTTAGTCCCTCAGGCCCGAAAAAGGGGTAAAATTATACCGGAGAGTACTCTTCTAAAGAACTGAAGTTCCATAGAGTATACCTTTGTTCATACAGTTGACCGTCTGGACCAAAAAAGGGGTAAACTACCACCGGACAGACGTGACTTCAAATTTTAGTTTAATGAGCATGAAAGGCCACAAGATCGCTCGACAATCTTTTCATGTTTAGAGGGTCTGAAAAGGGCTTAAAAGAAGACCCGTAGAGGTTACTTTTCTCAGTTAATCTAGATGATATCGAAAAGAATAAATACAGTCTCGTCGGATGTTTCTTTTGGATCTCAAAGCGAGCTTGAAAAACAACAAAGTTAGCTCATGATCAACACTTTGTGGGTCGATGTCGGGTATCTCCTCGGGGGAGCAGTATGCTCTAACGAAAACATTGTCTATGACACTAGGGGTTTTGGAGATATTGATAGGTATTGTTTCAGCAATGGTTTCCATATTACCCTTAGCATAGATCTCGTGTGTAGCTAAGGGATTAATAGGACAAGAACTATCTCCCATCATAGTCAAGGTGAATTCTCCAGCTTCGATTCTGCTTAACTCTGGGAGGAATTATGATCTGTGATGAAGATCTTCCCAGGGTTTGTTCAGACTAGTCATTGCCTCAATTATAGCTTCGTCAGAGGGCAAGACTAAGTCTAATGAATCGGTGTGAGCGATAGAACCCTGAGCCCAAATAGGCTCTAGAAGTGGATCGAACTCTTGTGCAGGAGTTGAATCAGTGTTGGCTAAAGCTTGCTGGACTAAAGAGTACGTTACTTCGGCTGCAAACAAGGACATGGACATGATTGGGTTCCCTGTCCCATCCATCATGGATGATGGGGAAGGAAGTATCCACAGATCATCAAAGTAAGTTGTGCGGAATGACGAAACTTGAAAAATCTCAACCTTATGGTGATTGGATATAAACTTGATATCGCCTTGAGGGGATGGGTAGTCAAAGGTACCCATGAAAGATGGGCACAAACCAACCCCTATGTTGACTACACCTGGTTGAGGATTATTGATCATCGGGATCGTGGATGCCCCCAATGAAGGGTTAGGTATGGAGAAAGACAATTGATCGATGGTCACTATCCGACCCTCATGTGGAAACAACAAGACCCAGAAAATTGTAGCAACCACATATTGCATGGAATAATTCCAACTCCTTCCTAACAAGAGGTTATAGTCTAGGGGAGCATCGACTACCTCTACCTCGACAAACACGGTATTCCCTCCTAACTGCATGGGGAAAGAGGGAATGATACCATGTGGTCGGAATGAATGACCGTTGAAAGCAGTGAGGAGAGTAGGTGATGGAGAAAAAACGGGTTGGCCAATGACCTTCCAACATGCCAATGACATAATGCATGTCGAGGCTCCCTCATCGACCACCGTGCAGAAGATATTCCGAGTAAAAGTTTTCGTGGGATAAGCTACTACTATCTGAAACGCTACGTGGTAAGGCAGACAAGGTTTTAGGTTGGTTGTATCTAGCATGATTGTACCTGGATTAAAAGTCTCAGTAGATCCTAAAGCGGTTAACAAGGATTTCCTCTGGGAAGGGCAACCTTGGAGGACCTCCAAAGTGGACATCGCACAAGAGGTTTGTGATAAATATTCCACCATAGAATAGTTATGGGTGGCCCTTGCATTTGGGTTGTGAGAAGCTTTTTTGAACGTACCTTTGGGGATGCGTGTCATTGTTTCACCCAACGTCTTCTCAATCTGTAGAGGAAGAGATGGGAGTTTGGCTTCTTTTCCCTTCTCAGAAGTGCTTGGTTTACTATAGTCATGTTCTCTAGTCGATATAAAAGCATCACCCTTCACCATATATACATTCGCGGATGTGGGGTTGGTTGAAGATGGAGAGGGTCCTTGGTTTCCCCCTTCCGTGCTTGTAGAGGCTTGAGTTAGATTTTTCCCATGTTGAAATGGATTGGTTAACATAGTAGGTTGTTGCTATGTCACAAAATTTTGGGCTTCTACAAGCCGAGTACATAGATGGTTCAGGTGGTCTTCCGTGCATAAGTTGCATGGATACCTCACCTTTTGTTTCTCAGTGTTGTCCCCACCAACATTATTGATAGGTTTTTTATCCCCCTTACTCTTCTTTCGTTGTTTTTTCTTTCCTTCAGGCTGTTGGGTGGCCTTTGGATTAGTTGATTGCACTGTGTGTACATCCAACGTTTTGGTAGGGGGAGTAGCCAAAGTAGTAGTTTGGTTGGCCGCTGTGTGTTGTATAGAAAACTATTACAACTGCTTCGTTAATTTCTCAGCGGGCTTTGTTTGTGCTGAACCAACAATACCATCGGCATGTGGTCCATCTCTCTATCTGGTGTTATCAAGTATTAAGCGTGGTGCATCTGGAAAGATCTCATATAATAAACCGGAATGAGAATAGATTAGCTCAAGTTGTTGAGCTCTCATGGTGGCGTCTTCTTCGAAAAATAATCTCAACGTCGCGACGTCTTTGGAAAAATGTGGGACCAAAGACTTAAGAAATCACTCGAGTAGGAATGTTGGTGGGACTGGTACCTTAATTAAACTCTTTCTGTGTCTCCATTCTCGAATTTGATCAGAGATATCGTCCACTTTTGTTTGTGATAAATTGGCCATCAATTCGGTGCTAGCGTCGTATCTCATAGGTAACTGGAAATGGTTTAGGAAAGCCATCGCTAGTTCACCGAAGGAAGAGTATCTTGAGCGATCGATCTCAATGTACCATTTCACGGCACTCCCAATGAGAGTACGTTGAAACAATTGCAACTGTATGGAGTCATCTTTCAATGAGTTAGATGAGCACCAAATATGGAAGGTAGTCACATGATCTCATGGATCTTCGTTAGGCTTGGCTTCGAACTTTGGGATGTCCAGAGGCAACTTCATCAGCATAGAAGGCCAATGCATATCATGACAGATAGGTTCATTCAACAACCTTGTCAAGTCTGGCAAATGCAAGGTTGTCAGGAAGGGTAGTTTGGGTTGTTGGTGATAACCTGGGAAAAAAAGGCCTGGAGTTTAATTGGCACCAAGTTGCCAAGAAAAGTTCAACTGTTGGCCTGGGTTCTGGTAAAAACCATGGCCATGGCCACCATATGGATTTTTCATGTGAGGAGACATTATCGGCTGATTTCCGAAATAGGACATAGATGATTGGGCATGCATTACATTTGAAGGAATTTGGGAAGGATTGCTTAATGTCGGTCTCGTGGGGATAGGCATAGTGCTTTGTCTAGGGTTCCATTTATTATGAAAAGAATTACCCTAGATTGGCATTCCTAACGAGGGAACTGATTCCTACCAAGAATTCCAAGGTCCTGCTGTGGAAGAAGTTCCTGGGTGTGCCCCCTATGCAGGAATAGTAGCCTGCATAGGAATAGGTTGTCCAAAACCGGGGTTGCCCCCATTTGGGAAAGTAGCTGACGAGAAGGTGTTGTTACCAAACGCATCGAACAAAGAAAATGGTGTTGAACCTACTGGCATATTGTACAAAGGTGGTCCTTGACTCCCCGCTCCAAATAAACTATGGTGTGCAGGTGGCCCAGCAGTTTGCTGATGCGAGCCACCGAGTGAAGGGGACGAAGAAGGTATATGACCTCCCCTGTAAGGGAAAGCATTAAAAGGAGTAGGAGTGCCCCCGATGTGTCCTTGTAGAAGAGTGTTAGAGCTCCCTACCCCCAGACCTGAAGTCTGTGAAGTGGAGTAGGAAAGTACATGACTTGTCCCTGAACTAGGCATCTCGTATGAGAATGGAGGACCTGTCGCACTTAGTGAGAAAGGGGTTGTGGCCGCCTCCAAAGATGGGATCATACCATTGTGCAATGTAGAGGTGGTCAAGACCATGGTGTCTCAGACCGGTGACGATGGGTTAGGAGGTGGAAACTCTCATGTGGTGACGACCATAGTGGGAATTGAAGAATTCCCAGAAGGAGTAACAACATTTATTTCCATTGCTGCGTGCGACACTGTCTGGCACCCATAAGGATGAATCAGTACGATGGTGGGTGCTGAAATATTAGTGGTGGAGGTTTCAACTAGACCAAAAGCTTTCACTCCAAGGTCTAAAACGGTTGATTCCTATGGATGTTGGTTGGGCACAATTTCTTGTGACCCGGTCGCTTCAAAAGACCCTTGTTGGTCTAGCTTTCGCCTTAGTGGTGGCGGGGGTGGCTCCAGTGTAACCGGCGGCAGGCCAATAAGCCTTCGTGATCGGCGGAGATCATGATCCTCCACCATGTGAGAATATCAAAGACACACTAGGGTAGTCTAACCTTTCAAAAACAACACGCACTAAAAAAGTCCCTATAAGATAAGACATGCAAACACTAATTTAATTGGAAGAACAGTTACAACAACCAACACTAGAGAAACTTACCGGTGCAAGTGCAACTCAAAAATGGAAGAACCCTCCAGGTATACTCTACAAAGCATGGCCCGATGTCTGTCCTAGGTACCATGGTATACCCCCGCAGTCACCTGTGTATGTCCCTAAAAAAGATAGGCAACTAGGTTTCCAGCACGCGAACAATCACCAGGCGGGTACAGTCGAAAGTCGAGTAGACCACAATGAGCAGGGTATCGAGCCCGAAACTTGTCAAGGGTATAAAAATCAAGTGGTCCAGAAGACAACTGAGGACCTCAAATGGATTCGAGACCCACGAAGCCCCGTGGTAAATGCAATCGACGGAATCCCAAAACAAGCCATTTATATGTGTTCTCCACTACGATTGGTCCAGCTTTGGAGGGGTTATCTCCGCTACCTTTCTACACGCGACCTCGTGTTTACCCTATGTGTTAGAGGGGGGTCCCAGATAACTTTCATGATACTGGACTTGGACACTCCCTAAATCAGACTCCAATGTTTGATTTTAATGGCCTTGAAGATTTTCCTCTCCAATCTATTCCAAGGCCCTAATCCTAAACTAGTTGGTTAACCCTACAAACATAAAAGTCTAATAAATTTTAGATTTAGCGTTAATTTTATGGATTGTATTATGTCAAGGGGTATGAAAGTGAAACTAATGATGTTTGAGAGACGAAAGTAAAAAATGAACAGAAAGATGGAAACAAAAATTTTCACTTAACGCAAATTTTCAACAACTTTTCAATTTTTTATTTTATTTTCTAAGATCCTTTGAATCAACAAACTTAAAGAAGGATTTCACTCGACTACAAGATACTTACAATCTAAGTAAAATATCAAGAACTTAAGAAAGCAAATACTTTTCCCTGGTTACTAATGCAAAACCACACTTTTCAACCAAACAAGAAAATGAAAGAGATTTTTTTTTTTTATTTGAATGCTGACAAAGCAAAAAGGAAAAATATAAACAAGTCAAAAAACAAGAAAAAACTTCTAGCCTAATTGCAGACCGCAAAGAATCACTTCAAGAAATCACACACTAGCAACTTAAAAAAGGACTCTCACACTTGTCTAAAAACCCTAAAGAAAATTTTTAATGACAACTTTTAAATGAAAAAAGCAAGCTAAGGCTAAGATCAACCCTAAGCTACTGACTGCTAGGATAGAGATTCAAAAACTTGAGAGGTATAACTCTTTTCAAGGGAAATGATGACTGCCTTACCCTCAACAAAAACTATCATGCACAAGCACACTACTGATAATCCAACAGCAAGCATGTGCACACGAGCTGTGTAGAGCCAGAGGGCATGTACACGCGTGCTGGCCTTATATAGGCCGCGTGTATCTCTAAAACTCTGAAACAAATAAAAACAGGCAATCCAACCCAGGAAGAGACCACTGATATTGAGAACCAGGATCTCTTGAAGGCTTAGACACTCTTTTTAAAAAAAAAAGGAAAACAATGTAAGGAAAAAATTCGTAAAACAAACCAATCTAAGATGAGACTGCAATCAACCAAGACTTAGAAAGAGTTCCAGAAAACCCCTAAGTATGACTGATTCTGATAGGGAAGAGGATGACTACCTCAAAAATTTTCTAGAATCTACACACTACTGTTACTTCTTTAGCTAGCATTTACACGCAGGTTGTAAGAAAGTAGGGCGCGGGTACATGCGTGCAGACCTTATGCAGGCCGCATGTACCTCTGTGGGTCTCAAAAAAACATAGTCAAGAAAATAACAGAGATAGCTGGTATGGAAGACCAGACTCTCTGTTAGCTCAGAATTTGCAGAAACTTCAAAAAACAGGAAAGAAAACCAGTCTTTTAAAACTACCCAAAAATATTCCCAGGAACCCTAGAGACTTCCCCAGTATGGTCACCAATTCTGTTGTGGTGGGAAATCCCCCTACGAACTAGCATTTAGATTTATATTATTCATGCAGATAAGACCGAAAGAAACCTACTTTCTACCATCGTCCTAGACCTAATCCCCATTTCTTTTAAGAAAATACATGGTTAAATGAACATACCTTGTTCCGGACGTTTAATGTCGATCCTTCTTCACGCTTGATTGCTTGTTGGTAGCTATCCTCTCAAGACTGACCTTCGTACAAAACAAACAACAAACTCTACATGCATTTGTTCTACAGATTAATGGGTTAGAGATTCAAACATATATTCACTAAA
>SNQJ01S0012209.1:73932-109560 GCA_010110895.2 Picea sitchensis | reverse complement strand
TCCAACTTCTTTTCTTTGTATCTCTCTTTGCACAAGGATGGCTAAAGGGTTGGGACAATGGGAATGTGAAATTGGGCAGAGTTTCTTTACTCTTATTCTCCTCCTCCAAATGGGACCCCTAACCCTTCTTTTATAGGCTAGAAGAAGCTAGGTATTTGGACAAACCCTTGGCCATGCATGGCCTGGAGTTTTAGTTAACTCACCCAAAGTTGTGTGTTCCATCGGGAAATTTCCTTTTTTTGTGCTTTTGTAGGTCCATGCGGGTTGTTTGAGGTCATCTAGCATGTAAACGCATTCAATAATGGAGTATGGTGCGTGGGCCCTTATAAAAGAGGTTTTTTAAAGAGTTGTTCAACAGTGCTTTGGCAAAGAAGGGATCTAACATGGCCTGATGCCAGGTAAGCATGTATGGTGCAAATTAGGGTTATAACACAGTTGCAGTTGCAGGAGGAAGGAGAAAAGAGATGCATGCTCGGTATTGGTTTATTCTTGGTGTTTTGGTCTTAGTCTTGGCATTGTATTGGAAATCTATTATTGAGGAAGTTTTTGTTGGGTTTTCTCCCCCATGAGGATTTCCCAGGATAAAATGGTGTGTACCTTGTGAATGTGTTTCTTTCAGTGATCCTCGTTATGTTGTTGCTTTGGAAATGCATTGAATACTCATGTAATTTGGATATAACTTAATAACAACACTAAGAAATTAACAATAGTGAGACCTTGAAGGATTTTCGCATATACATCCCCTCTTTGAGGAAGAAAATTGTGTGACATGAAGTGATATTTGAGGAGGATAGAGCCTTAAAGAGGTCACGAGATATGGATCAGGGGGAGAAATCATCTCCTCAGACACTGGTGATTCCTTCATAGAGTATAGTGACACATAATTCATGACCACTTGCTTTAGGGACTATTGGTCCACCGGTGACAGGGTCACAGGTTACTGGTCCTCAAGTTACTATTTCACAGGGCACTATTTCTCTTTCTATTGGTTCACAGATGAACTCATGATCATATTCAAGTACAAAATCTTTAGGAGGTGGGATTTAGGAGGATAATTTCCCTCCACAAGGTGCTACTTCAGAGAAAAGGAATCCCAAGTGTCTTCAGGACACTTTGAAGGAATTATGGGGTTCAATGGAGAATCTCAGGAAAGATGTGAGGGAGAGTAAACTTCCTAATATATTTTGCAGCTATCTTGTGATGGTGAGAAACATCAAAGACTTTGAGCCTTCCACTTTTGAGGAGGAAGTTGGTCAGTAGGTATAGAAGGATTCCATGGTGGAAGAGTATAATTTCATAATGAAGAATGATGTTTGGGAGGTGGTTCTGAGACCTGAAGGGAAGTCAATGGTGACTTCCAGGTGGCTCTACAAGATCAAGTATGCTGCTGATGGCAGCATTGAGAAGTTCAAAGTTTGATTTTAAACTCAAGGGTTCTCAAATGTAGAGGGAGTTGACTATGATGAGACCTTCCCTTCGGTTTCCAAATATACCTCAATCAGAGAAGTGATCTCCATTGCAACAGAGATGGGTTGAAAGATCCATCAGATGGATGTGAAGACCACATTTTGAATGGTATTGTAGAGGAGGAGGTGTACATTGAGAAACCTCATAGATTTGAGGTGCATGGGAGAGATTCTCATGTGTGCACAATGATGAAGGCATTGCATGGGTTGAAGAAAGCTCCTAGATCTTGGTATTCCATGATAGATACATACTTGCAGCACATGGATTTCGAGAAGAGTGGGGGGGATCCCAACTTGTATTACATTGTGGCTGGAGAGGATCCTCTTATTCTTGTGATATATGTGGATGATATCTTCATTATTGGGGATAAGAGACTCATAGTTAGTTTCAAGGAGAGCCTTGCTTCATAGTTCGAGATGAAAGACATTGGTATGATGCACTACTTATTAGGATTGGGGGTTTGGAAAGAGACTGGAAAAATCTTTGTGGGACAAGGAAGATATGTTGTTGATATACTGAGGATATTCTAGATGGAGGACTATAGGCCCATGTCCACTCCTATTATAACCAACTGGAAGAAAAATCATTCTTCTGAGTTAGAGTTGGTTGATCCTACGTTGTATTTTTAGTTGATTGATTCACTGATGTATCTTGTAAACACCAAAATAGATCTTTTTTTTTTTCTGTAAACTCACTTAGTCAGTTTATGGTGGAGCCTCAAAGAGTTCACTAGGTGGAAACAGAGCTTGTTCTTAGGTGCCTTTTGGGTATGGTGGATTATGTCCTGAACTATGAGAGAGGGTATGCAGTTAGATTTATTGGCTACACTGATTCAGATTGGTCAGGATGTGTCACTAATAGGAAGATTACCTCATGTTGTTTCTTTGGATTGGACTCAACAGTGGTGTCTTGGTTCAATATGAATCAAAATTCAATTTCTTTGAGTTCTATATAGGCTGAGTATATGGCATCCAATTAGGCTAGTTGTGAGGTCATTTGGCTTCACAAGTTGTTGGTTGGTATATTTTGTGTGCAAATGAGGCCCACAAAGATCTACTGTGACAATCAAAGTTGCATCAAACTCTCTAAGAATCCAGTTTTTCATGATAGGTCTAAGCACATCAATATTAGATATCACTTCATACGATATTATGTTCGGAGAGGATAAATTGAGATAAAGTATATTTCCACAGATGAGAAGGTGGTGAACATCCTCACTAAATATTTGGGAAGAGGGAAGTTTGTACCTTTCAGAGATAAGATTGGGGTGGTGTGGAACACTTTCCATAGTAAGAGGGAGTGCTGAATTAAATGAAAAATTACCTAGGACAAGTGTTTCTCCTCACCTAGGTGCCTAGGGGTGATAAAGTGTCCAATGTGGTCCCTAGTGCATTAATTTATGTTAGGTGAAATTAAAAGTTATTTTATGAAACTTAAGTGAAGTGGGTGAATGAAGATGCACAACCATCCATCTAGTCTATTCTCCACCATCAATTTATATTCCCCTTCACCTTCCCTCATGAGTTCGAATTAGGGAAAGGGTGCCCCCATTATTGGCATTCTTCATTAGATTTGGAGAGAAAGAGAAAGAGAGAGCAATAGAAAAGAAAGGAGAAGTCGACTTGCATCCTATGACATGATTTCCAATATAGAAATCTATAACATCCCTGGCCTTAAACCAACAGGCCAGTCCATGCCACCGAATAAATTACATGCTTTGATACCAATTTTGTGACATCCCCAACCATAAACCAACATGCCAGGCAATGTCACTTCGTAATCATCAATCTCTCTCTTATACCATTATGTGACAGCTCCAACCTTAATCTACTAGGCTACGCCACACATAGATACTTGTGGAAACATCATACACATCCATATAAACATAGAAATGAAAATTATCATCTACATATATATATAAACATATGAAGACAACATATTCTAATAATACACAGATTAATGCGGAAATAACAGTAAGCCTACACATACAACATATACAATATATCCAGGTATTAATCATAAATTATAACACATGTACAATTACATAGCATGTAAATGAACATATAAGGGACACTTATTTTTTAATTGAAGACCACCAATTGCTTGTAGACCTTCCATGAACCTCCCATCCATAGACCACGCTTCCACGCTCAGTAGTGGGTCACCCCTGAGATGGGACTAAACTCCATGGGGCAAGTGATTATTAGGCTTGGAAAGGACAACAAGAAAGTCACACGGATCAACAGGAAGTATTTTCTCTCAGGAGCCATCTCACACTAACATCTTATAACCTCTCATTCCCAGCATGCCTACCCCACCCCAGGAAGTTTTCCCCTTCTCTTCTCAAAAGTCCTTTGGTTGCCCCACTTCCCTTCCAGAGCTTCAGCAACAGTATGAACATGAATTCTCAGAGAACGATAGCTATCGTTAGGATCCCTTTGGGAAAATCACTTCCCCAACAACCTCTCTCACCTGGAGAGAGTTGCGTATAGGCCTGACAACTTGCTTCTTCAATCACATCAACCTCCCTCACCTAGAGAGAGGTTCTCATGCGCCTAAAAACCCGCCTCTTCTATCCACGATCTTGACAACCCACTTCTTCACTCCTGCTCTCAAATAACTAGTAGTAGGTTGAGGTGAAACTCCTTTAGAATTCAACTAATGCATAGGTGAGAGAAAAAAAAAGGCCCGGATAAGGATACAGAAAATGGAAGAAAGCCATACTCAGGAAAAGGACTACATTGGCAGCAATAGAGTTTCATTAAGGCACGATACTAGATCAGGCAAGGTATAGGTGTGTTGGTCATTTTGAAAATCCACATTTTATGGCTCAATGTATACAGGTTCCAAAGGTGCGTGCGTGCTCAGAGGTGTGTTCATGTTTTAGAGTTCAATGATGGAGGTATGGATCTATCCATGCTAGCATGTGTACCTACGGAGAATGCCTGAGGAGGATGGAAAGAATCATTTGAATGGTCCCCCCTCCCATCCATGAGAGTGAACCCCCATAATGGGATTTCCCGCATAAATTTTCTTGCGTCTGAGATGACACATAGCACTCATGAAGCGCGTTCCTCTCCACTTGGAAGTCATTCCCCTTCCCCAAAGGAACTTAGGATAACTAGGTTTAATTCCCAAACTTTAGTAATTTAAGGAAATACATTATAATATTCCCTTGTGTTAAGCCCTCAAGCTTAGCCCCATTTTCCTAGCCTCTCAGCCCCCTTCCCTTCCCCTTCCTAGTGGAGATTAGTCCCCCATAGCTCTTTCTTTGTGGTCGGTCTACATGCATTGATGTATTTATATTAAATATATGAGTGTTTACACATATACAATAATAGGCTCATTGGCCCTTGCATCTAGTCTCTTTGGCCTAGTCATATCATAAGCCTACTAGCTTATTATAACTCGGCTCACTAGCCTATCAAACATTTTTACAATTCATAATTACAACTGGGGCTCTTCCTCGAGATATTACAATCCCCTCCCCTTATTTTTGCACTGTCCTCAGAGGAACTTGTTTATACATATACAATTAAAAAATTCTTCAAAAAGCTCCAAGATTTAGCTATTGGAACTTGTTAATCACCTGGTGCTCTGATTTCAAGCACCAATTATGGTATTCATGGTACGAATGGAAGTCATTTTCTCTACTCCATAGAGATGCTTCAAGAATAATTCAGATCACTGTACCATTTGACACACCCTCGTTATGGAAGCTACCATGCCATAAGCATTCCTTGGGTTGCCTCTTCCTTTTTGTACTCACCCTTCCAAGCTCAGGTATCCTTCCATTGATACATATTCCATCAGCAATCCATCTTTCCAAGGCTTCACATACAAGGAGAGAACCAACCCATTACCAAAACTTCTCACCAAAGTTCTCCATTAATGTCTTTAGTGTCTCCAACAATAGTTGTTCTTCCAACATTCCAACTTTAACCAGTATTGTCTCATCTGTATCACACATATGAAGTCATCATGAGAGAACATCATAACAATTCCTTTAAAAATTCAAACTGAATTTATAAGGAATTTCAACTTTTCCAAATTATGAAATTCTATTTCATAATTTTTCATGGTTGCCGCAATAGTAGGAAGGCAATCTTCCTTGTGGTTTTCATCAAGGACCATGTTGAATACTATTTTTCTTGCAATGCTTCTATCTTGCATTCAACCAACAAATTGTCAGTATTTCTTGTACATCATAATTCAATTGCAATATGTACATAAACTTTATGGTGTGATTTTTAGAATTGCCTAACCCTAGAAATCTAATCAAAATTACCAAACAATTTAATACAGTAGAATGACTCATCATTCTATACATATGCTTGTTCCTAATTAATATATGTAATTTCATTACTTCTTTGTCTGAAAAATAATTTTTTTGTAGTCAATGCTTGCACGACTACTTGACTTGCAACTTTCCTATTGCAAAGTCCAACAACTTTTGAAACATCCTCAACTTCATGATTTAGCAACATTTCAGCTGTTAGTAACAATTATTTCCATGCAATATATATATGCATGTACTTACAAAACACATTCAACAAATGTATTTAAGTATATCATTCTATCACTTACTATGAATGAGTGCAATTCTCAATGCATATTTATTCAATGCACCTTGCATTGAATTACATAATGCTCTTTATCTCAGTCATGTATCTCACCATCCATAAGTTGGAATTATGTCCAATGTCTTGACACATTCCCCACACACTTCCTATTTTCTTCCCAATTAATTGGATGCCTTCCTTTTCGACCTGAACACTACACCAAGAATATAATTATGTGGTGTTCATTAGTGTTAGCAAAAAGGTTGCAGTCCAATTTTTATTTAAAGGTAGGAATCTTTTAGTACCTGTGTGGTTCACAAACTTCCCATATCCAACCATGTCCTGGTCTCATAAATGACTAGCTTTACTGACATTCATTCCTATAACAAGTTCTTTTATTTTATTTCTTTGTTTATTACCCCATAACAAAATTAACATGACATTGTACTATGGCATTGTGTGAATTTAAAAGCTAAAAAGATTTGATAACTATGACATGCCTCTAGCCTTTACCACATCTAGTGGTATCTTATTCATGTTAATGCATTCAAATAACACCATCCTATGTATCATAAAAAATCAATCGGGGAAGATTCTTACCTGAATTTCCCTTTGGAAATTATGTAACATCATTTCAAAACAGAATACTTACCTGCATAGATGCCATTAAATGAATTTGATGTTACCTGATTAGTTGATCATAGTAGAATATTTCATGCTTCTTTTATCAAACTTATAACCAACACTTCAAATTTTTGTTTCTTCCTTCCATGTGCAACAACATCATAAACAACACTTGAAAACAAGAATGAATCATTTCCTTTGACTTTCCCAACAAGCCATAACATACTTGCTTCCATAGAAATTGCAGGAACTTCTTTATCCATGTACAACTTTCCCTTGTTGATCCCAGAAGTCTTCAAATCTTCCCGGATTCTTGAATATTCTTGTGCTCTCATGGTAGTCACTGTACATGATTATTTATGTCTTGAGCACTTTCTATCCAATCACCCTTGGCTGCCCTTTTGCATGTCTATCCAAATCACTTTTGGCTGCCTGTGCATTTCCAACCAAATCACTTTTGGCTGCCTGTGCATTTCCAACCAAATCACTTTTGGCTGCCTTTGCATTTACAACCAAATACTCAGCTGATATTAACCTTCAACTTTCATTTATTCCTTAGATCCTTCTATTCCAACTCATACTTGGATGAATTATAATTCCAAACATGCTATCTTATGGACTTTGGATCTTCAATATCTAGTTACTCTTTGGGACTGAAATCCTTGATCCCTTTCCTGACTGAATACTTTAGTACTTGAGGTTTTCTTGTACTCTTCTCTTCTCTTTGCAAACTATCCTCAAACATGACTTGCCTAGCCAATATCTAGCATAATGTAAGGATGCACATATGCATCCTTCACTATTTCCATGGAATTAACTGAAATTACTTCTTTCACCTTACCATCATAGCTTCAAGTGATACCTCCAACCTCTTGGGTTGTCACTCATGGCTCTATGTCACTTAAGATGGTTTTTATTTTATTTTATCATCCATTATCTCCTTTGCATTCAAAACCATGCATAGAACCATTTTCTTCTACCTAGATCCTTATTGATTTCTCTTTAGAAATCATCTCACTTTTAAATTATTCTTGACTTGATATCTCCATGCTGCTATGGAAATACCTTCAACACCTTTCAAGTGTTTTCATGCATTCCTACAATCTTGATGTCAACCTCATGATTTCTTCTTCCATTATCTTAGGATGTTCATGGACTTGAATTCATCCAGGAGTCTTTACTTGTCTACTTTGCATACCTATAGCCACATTTTATGCTGATATTAATTTTCAGCATTCCATTATTATTTGGATTCCTATGATCCAACTCTTGCATGAGGGAATTATATTTCCTGTCATGCTCTCTTAGTAACCTTGGATAGTTAACACCAAATTTTTCTTGAAGAAATTTGATTTATCCTTTCCATGACTGATCCTATCAACACTTTTATTATCTGGATGAATTATAACTTTCTCTTATCCTGACCCATCTGATTTTTCAACTTGACATGAATATTCAACTTTTGTCATGCCATATTTGATGACCTTCAAGCCATGCTTCCACTGCACATTCTCATAGCAATAGTGGAGGTGTTATCTCCAACTGTGGGGATGATCGTTGGAGATGTCACATCTTATCTCCAAACTCTTTCGTATTCCATAAAACCTTCCTTCCTTATTCCCATTCTTTGCATCTCCATATGAACTTATGGTTCATGCATTATCATGTATCGCAGATGGATGAATACCTGTGATCCTCTTTCCAAGACCTTTCCAATGATTAGCTCCTTGTTCAATTCAGAATCCTGAGAAGAAAGTTATAACTGTTTGCACAATGGTACTTTCTGTAAGGCGATCTTTGTACAACTATTTTTATTTCATGGAGTCGAATTGGCTCTTGGATCCTTGTTGGATCCTCTCTTTAGGTTTACATACCCTCTTTACTTCTTTCAATGCAGGTCAGTTCAATCATGGACCCCACGGGATCTATCTCTAAGCCCTTCTCTATTCTTAAAAATAATTTATGGGTATTAGCCCTCTTTCTTTGGCCCCCAATCTCATGTGACCACAGGCTGTGTGATCATAATCTGGACCATGGATCAAATTTTAGCCCAAAAATCAAAGTGTTTGGAATCGCTTCAAAACGGACAGGTGCGTAGGCCTCATCCTCACAAACCCTACACACTTATAACGGGTTCAGATGGACATCGGATGAGTGAGATAACGCATTTTGTTCATTTTACCAAACAGGCAAAAAAATTGATGACCGTACAGTCCGTATAGTCCGTACATACTGACATGGAGGGGTACAACTCACACGTGGCAGGTGAGGTGGAAAGATGACGTGGAATAATGATGATGTGGCAGGAGCTGAGTTGGCATTCGGTTGATAGGACATGTGGGTGAATCATTTTGTGACACATGGAATTTTATTGGCCAATAGGGTGGTGCCATGTGGCCTAGGCATGGGCTGCTACGTGGCACCCTATTTTGGTATGTTAAAATTTTTGTAGAGTCCACGGGGGTTGAACCCTAGACCTCCCACTATATGAAAATTCTTGGCAAAGGCCACCCAACCAGTATGCCACCATTTATTTCTTATTATATATGTGTGTTCATATATATTTAAAGTCAAATGTTTGTGTAGTTCAGCGGGGGTCCGGGTTGGGGATTAGCCCCAACCCCCGGTTTCTATGTGCTACCATATGACCCGGACACACAGAGGTTTATGCGTGCACATTTTCAAATGGTCCTTTACCAAACACCCACCACTTGTCAATCCCACAAGCAATCTTGCAAACGATGCCTATTTTAGCATTGGGATGTGGCCACATGGCCCCCCCATGCGCCCAACACCTCCGCATTTTCGAGGATAAGTTCGCTAATGGTGAAAAAAATTCATGCATATTGCGGGAATTCATGCATGTGCTAGGTTTATGCATGGGAAACACCTAGAAGACAGGTTACTTACACAGGAGGTGCGAATTGGCGAACCAGAGCCAACAAGCTTAAAGGAAAAAAATGGCAGGATTCCTATCTTCTTCATTTTTTGGCCAAATGAGGTGCCAAAAAATCTCAGATAGGGTTTTTTGGATGTTATGAATCCATTGGTACAGTTTTCAAAGGAATTTGGAGAGTAATTTTCAGAGATCTTCAGGGAGCTTAGGGCCACCATTGAAGGAGGCCATGCCCAGGGGAGAAAAAGTCCATTTTCAGTGACTGAATAGTCATTCTAGACTAATTGAGATGATCTAAACTCATTGGGATAGGTTTCATAGGGATTTGAGGAATTTTAAAGGTTTTTTGCCACAAGGAATCTCAAGGAAGCTCAAGGCCACCAATAGAAGAGGTCATGCCCGGATGAGCCATGGTCTGTTTTCAAAGTTCTAATAGTCATTTTTGGGGTTTTTATGTATTTTGAACCCAATGGTATAGTCAGTAAATCCATTGGAGTTGAGAAGTATCTTGTAAATTAATATTTGACAAACTAATCTCAGAGAGCCTAGTCCATTGATAGAGGCTCAAGGAGATGTAGCCCAGTTGGGGGTGAACTCCTTTATCATGTCATTATTGTTGTGAGTTTTTGTTGGTTATTATTTGTTGCACTTTATGTTGTTGTTGTATTCTTTAAACAACACATTTAACCTTTTAAAAACCTCAAACATAAACACCTAAAATATGCATAAACTTGACACATAAAACCTCTTGCACAACTAAGACATTGAGTAAGGTCCTGAAATTTATTTTAATGGAATAGAGGGTGCTTGCATAGAAAAACAAGTCAGCCCCCTATTTCCAGATCAGGTGGTATCAGAGAATATTTTTGCTCATGTGATTTCCATTGATATATAGAGATTTAGCTATTGGTATTATTGTGCAAGTTTTGTGTTGAAGTTTGATATCTTGAAAGGATGGAGGAAGCTTCAAACAGTTAGAGTTATCATACATCTTCATTAGCCAAGTTCTTTGACAAAGAGATGTTGAAGGTGATTGTAACCATGAGAGATATGGTACAAGAGATGTTTGAAGATAGGAAGGAGAGCATTGTCCTTCAAGAGTAGTTGATGACCATTAAGGAGGAGAAGCACGAGATTCTTGAAAAGTTGCATGATATGGAGACTCAACTCCATGAGGCGAAAGAAACCCTTACCAAGTACATGCATGAACATGAGGTATGTAATGCTATTTTTTCTTCAAACTCCTCTCAAGATGAATTATTTGGTGTTTTTGAAAATCACACTAGAGGAATAGGGTCCAAGTTATTGTTAAAAATGGGCTATGAAGGTAGAGGCTTAGGCAAACATGCACAAAGCATTGTTGAGCCTATTGTTGTTGAGGAGAGGCCCAAGTATTGGGGTCTTGGATATTAATAGGAAGATGGAGCATATTCCAAAGTTGAGGAGATAAGGGAAACAAATCCAAGAACAACTTTTGTTGCAAGTTCAATCCCTCAAGCATGCAAAGTGTGTGTTCAAGATGAATGAAAATGTGTGAAACAAGAGAGTTGTGACAACCATGAGGACAAGAAAAATTTTGTTGGTCTTCAAAAGAGAGCTGGTAACTCTTCAAATTCACCTCCTCAAGAAGGCGATAAAGGTGAATGTTCAAGGTATATTTCTGCCTATAATTCATTTTCTTTTGATTATGTTAAGCATGGTAAATTTTCATGTAAAAATGGAAGAAAAAGTCCATGTACATATTGTGGTTTAGATAACCATCATGTTTCAAGATGTTGGAAAAGATTGACCACATTCAGGAAACTTTCCAAGCAAAGGCAACTTTAACAGAAGGTGCAAAAGATTTTCACTCACTGCCAGAAGAGGGTTCATCTCATTGACCAATGTTGGACATTGCATCCAACCACCCATTTACAACGCAAGAAGCACATGGATAAAGAGACTGGAAAGAATGGAAGAGGATATTCCATCATCGATGTGAGTCAAGATGATTCACAAGAAGACGATTTTCAGCAGAAAAAATTCACCATTGAGTTGGCTTGGTAAGAAATGGTTAGATTTCTTGAACAAGTAAGGCTTTCATTTCTATGTTTGTAGATGCATATTTCAGCCTTATGTATTCATTTCTGTTTAAAATATGATAAGTTCTAGTAGTTTATCATAACTTGTATGATACAAGTTTGCAGGTGAATGTGATTCTATTAAAGGCATTCTTGTTGTTGCACAACTTCGCCAGGAGGATGTAAAAGATGGGTATGATACTCACTTATTGCAGCCATATATCTTTTTCATTTTCAGCTCTTATGTACCCACATGTTTTTGGGTTTATGTACTTATGTTTGTACTTGAAAGAGAGTTAAAGAGCTATGCACATGCATGTGATTTTGTATGTGTAGACACTGAACTTGGTGATAGTTTCACTATGAGTGACCATGATTGTAACATGGTTGTGTATCATGAATGTCGACTTGTCATTGGGAATGTCGATATGTTTCAAATGAGTCTTGACTTGTGTCTATTTTGTCTTGACGACTATGTTTTGTCGATCATGTTTTTCGAATTATGTTTTAGTCGATGGTGTTTGTCCTTGTAAATCGATATTGAATACAACAAGATGTAGGAAAACACCACATACTTTGATGAAGTACAAGATGCGACCGTTTTCTTGAAGAGAAAAAGAGTTGGTTGGCATCATTTGGAGTCTTGTATCAAATTTGTTTTCAAGATTGATGGTTTTCTTGGTTTGTGACAAGATGCCGCAGGAAAGTTTTTTGTAGCCATTGTAGAGCGGATTGTGTTGATGCCAAAGATTTCACAAGAGGGAATTGATTCTCAGTGGGAAGGCTAGAAGTCTTCCAAGAACAAAGACAATAGTGGGTCAACAACAACCAAAGAATAGTGGTTGAGGGACATAGCCAGTTGCAGTGTAAGGCATGTCAAGGTACCCAGGTGATTGCTAAAAGACTTTTCAAGTAGAATCAGTTGATAGAACTTGAAAGTAGAAGAGTAATGAAGCTCAGGTAGATAATCATCATCTTTTGTGGGTCCAAAAACCTTTCAATGGGAAGGTGTGATCAAAATCTAGACTAGGGGTCAAATTTTAGTCCAAAAATAAAAGTGTTCAGAATCACTTCAAAACGGATAGTTGTGTAGGCCTCGTCCTCATGAACCCAACGCACTTTGAATGGGTTCAGACGGACATCGGATGAGTGAGATATTGCATTCTGTTCATTTTACCACACAAGCAAAAACATTGTTGATTGTACAGTTCGTACATGCTGACATGGCAGGGTAAGACTCACACGTGGTAGGTGACGTGGAAAGATAACCTGGCATGATGCTAACATGGCAGGAGATGAGTTGGCAATCGGTTGACAGGACATGTGGGTGAATAATTTTATGACATGTGGCATTTTATTGGCCAATAGGGTGGTGCCACGTGGCCCAAGCATGGGCTGCCATGTGGCACCCTGTTTTGGTATGTTAAAATTTTTGTAGAGTCCATGGGGGTCGAACCCTAGACCTCCCACCATATGAAAAGTATTGGCAAAGGCTGCCCAACCGGTGCGCCACCATTTAGTTCTTATTATATATATGTGTTCATATATATTTAAAGTCAAATCTTTGTGTAGTTCAACGGTGGTCCAAGCTGGGGCTTATCCCTAGCCCCCGGTTTCTATGTGCTACCATATGAATCGACCACATGGAGGTTTAAGCACACACATTTTCAAACATTCCTCTACCACATGCCCGCCACTTTTCAAGCCCACAAGCAATCTTGCAAACGGTGCCTATTTTAATGTTGGGATGTGGCCACATGGCCCCCCCATGCGCCCAACACCTCTGCGTTTTGGGGGCTAAGTTTGCTAACTATGTGACAAATTATCTCATATTGTGGGTATGCATGCGTGTGTTGGGTTTAGGCATGGGAAAATCCTAGAAGCCAGGTTACTCACACAGGAGGTGGGAATTGGTGAACCAGAGACAACAAGCTTGAAGGAGAAAAATGGTAGGAGGCCTATATTCTTCATTTTTTGGCCAAATGAGGTGCCGAAAAAGCCCATCTAGGGGTTTTTGGATGTTCTAAATCCATTGGTATAGTTTTCAAAATAATTTGGAGACTTTTGTTGTAGGTTTTTCTACATGGAAGTTTCAGAGAGCTCTAGGGAGCTTAGGGCCACCATTGAAGGAGGCCATGCCCAAGGGAGCCAAAGTCCATTTTCAGTGACTGAAGATTCATTCTTCACTAACTAAGATGCTATGAACTCATTGGGATAGGTTTCAGAGGCATTTGAGTACTTTTACAGGTGTGTTTTCCATAAGGAAGCTCAGGGAAGCTCAAGGCCACCAGTAGAAGAGGTCATGCCCAGATGAGCCATGGTCTATTTTTAGAGTTCCAACAATCATTTTTGGGGTTTTTATGTATTTTGAACCCAATGGTACAGTCAGTAAATCCATTGAATTTGAGCAGCAACTTGTAAAATAATATTTGACAAACTAATCCTAGAGAACCTAGTCCATTGATGGAGGCTCAAGGAGATGTAGCCCAGTTGGGGGTGAACTCATTTATCATGTTGTTATTGTTGTGAGTTTTTGTTGGTTATTAATTGTTTCATTTTATGTTTCTGTTGTATTCTTTAAACAACACATTTAACCTTTTAAAAACCTCACACATAAACACCTAAAAGATGCATAAACTTGACACATAAAACCTCTTGCACAACTAAGACATTGAGCAAGGTCCTGAAAATTATTTTAATGGAGTAGAGGGTGCTTGCATAGAAAAACAAGTCAGCCCCATATTTTCAGATCAGGTGGTATCAGAGCATAGTTTTTTTGATGTGATTTCCATTGATAGCTAGAGATTTATCTATTGGTATTATTGTGCAAGTTTTGTGTTGAAGTTTGATATCTTGCAAGGATGGAGGAAGCTTCAAACAGTGAGAGTTTGCATACATCTTCATTAGCCAATTTCTTTGACAAAGAGATGTTGAAGGTGATTGTAACCATGAGAGATATGGTACAAGAGATGTTGGAATATAAGAAGGAGAGAATTGTCCTTCAAGAGAAGTTGATGGCCATGAAGGAGGAGAAGCACCAGCTTCTTGAAACGTTGCATGAGATGGAGACTCAACTCCATGAGGCAAAGGAAACCCTTACCAAGTACATGCATGAACATGAGGTATGTAATGCTATTTTTTCTTCAAATTCCTCTCAACATGAATGCTTTGTTTTTTTTTTAAATCACACTAGAGGAATAGGGTCCAAGTTATTGTTAAAAATGGGCTATGAAGGTAGAGGGTTAGGAAAACATGCACAAGGAATTGTTGAGCGTATTACTGTTGAGGAGAGGCCCAAGTATTGGGGTCTTTGATATGAACAATAACATGGAGCATATTCCAAAGTTCAGGAGACAAGGGAAATAGTTCCAAGAACAACTTTTGTTGCAAGTTCAATCCCTCAAGCATGCAAAGTGTGTGTTTAAGATGGATGCAAATGTGTGAAACAAGAGAGTTGTGACAACCATGAGGACAAGAACATTTTTTTTGGTCTTCAAAAGAGAGCTGGTAACTCTTCAAATTCACCTCCTCAAGAAGGCGATAAAGGTGAATGTTCAAGGTATATTTCTGCCTATAATTCAGTTGCTTTTGATTATGTTAAGAATGGTAAATTTTCATGTAAAAATGGAAGAAAAAGTCCATGTACATATTGTGGTTTAGATAACCATCATGTTTCAATATGTTGGAAAATATTGACCACATTTAGGAAACTTTCCAAGCAAAGACAACTTGAAAAGAAGATGCAAAAGATTTTCACTCACTGCCAAAAGAGGGGTCATCTCATTGAGCAATGTTGGACATTGCATCCAACCACCCATTTGCAGCGCAAGAAGCAGATGGATAAAGAGACTGGCAAGAATGGAAGAGGAGATTCCATCATCGATGTGAGTCAAGATGATTCACAAGAAGACGATTTTCAGTAGAAAAAGTCACCATTGAGTTGGCTTGGTAAGAAATGGTTAGATTTCTTGAACAAATAAGGCTTGCATTTCTCTGTTTGTAGATGCATATTTCAGCCTTATGTATTCATTTCTGTTGAAATTATGATAAGTTGTAGCAGTTTATCATAACTTGTATGATACAAGTTTGCATGTGAATGCAATTCTATTGAAGGCATTCTTGTTGTTGCACAACTTTGCTCGGAGGATGTAACAGATGGGTATGATACTCACTTATTGCAGCCATATATCTTTTTCATTTTCATCTCTTATGTACCCACATGTTTTTGGGTTTATGCACTTATGTTTGTACATGAAAGAGAGTTTAAGAGATATGCACATGCATGTAATTTTGTATGTGTAGACAGTGAACTTGGTGATAGTTTCACTATGAGTGACTCATGATTGTAACAAGGTTGTGTATCATGAATGTCGACTTGTCATTGGGAATATCGATATGTTTCAGATGAGTCTCGACTTGTGTCGATTTTGTCTTGATGAATATGTTGTGTTGATCATGTTTTTCGACTTATGTTTTAGTCAATGGTGTTTGTCGGCTTGTAAATCGATATTGAATACACCAAGATGTAGGAAAATGCCATGTACTTTGATGAAGTACAAGATGCGACCATTTTCTTGAAGAGCGAAAGAGTTGATTGGCATCATTTCCAATCTTGTATAAAATTTGTTTTCAAGATTAATGGTTTTCTTGGTTTGTGACAAGATGTCGCAGGAAAGTTTTTTGCAGCCATTGTAGAGAAGATTGCGTTGATGCCAAAGAGTTCACAAGAGGGAATTGATTCTCAGTGGGAAGGCTGGTAGTCTTCCAATCACAAAGAGAACAGTGGGTCAGTAGCAACAGCCAGAGAACAGTGGTTGAGGGACATAGCCAGTTGCAGTGCAAGGCATGTCAAGGTACTCAGGTGATTGCCAAAAGAATTTTCAAGTAGAATAAGTTGATAAAACTTGGAAGTAGAAGAGTAATGAAGCTCAGGTAGATAATCATTAGCTTTTGTGGGTCCAAAATCCTTTCAGTGGGAAGGTGTGATCAGAATCTAGACCAGGGATCAAATTTTAGCCCAAAAATCGAATTGTTCAGAATCGCTTCAAAACAGACAGGTGCGGAGGCCTTGTCCTCACGAACCAAACGCACTTCAAATGGGTTCAGACGGACATCATATGAGTGATATATCATGTTCTGTTCATTTTTTCAGACAGGCAAAAAAATTGTTGATTGTACAGTCCGCACATGCTGACGTGGCAGGGTACGACTCACACATGGAATGTGAGGTGGCAAGCTAACGTGGCAGGAGATGAGTTGGTATTCGATGGACAGGAAACATGGGCGAATCATTTCACGACATGTGGAATTTTATTGGCCAATAGGGTGGTGCCACGTGGCCCAGGCATGGGCTACCACATGACACCCTGTTTTGGTATGTTAAAAATTTTGTAGAGTCCACAGGGGTCGAACCCTGGACCTCCCACCATATGCAAAGTCTTGGAAAAGGCCACCCAACTAGCATGCCACCGTTTAGTTCTTATTATATATATGTGTTCATATATATTGAAAGTCGAATGTTTGTGTAGTTCGGCGGGGGTCTGGGCTGGGGCTTAGCCCCAGCCTCCGGTTTCTATGTGCTACCATATGAACCGACCACATGGAGGTTTGTACATGTGCATTTTCAAATAGTCCTCTACCACGTGCCCACCACTTGTTAAGCCCATAATCAATCTTGCAAATGGTGCATATTTTAGCGTTGGGACGTGGCCACATGGCCCCTCCATGCACCCAACACCTCTGTGTTTTCGGCGCTAAGTTCGCTAATGGTGAGAAAAATTCATGCATATGGAAGACATGCACACATGTGCTTCATTTAGGCATGAGAAATGCCTAGAAGCCAGGTTACTCACATAGGAGGTGCGAATTGGTGAACCAGAGATAGCAAACTTGAAGGAGAAAAATGGCAGGAGGCCTATCTTCTTCATTTTTTGGCCAAATGAGGTGTCGAAAAATCCTAGCTAGGGTTTTTTGGATGTTATAAATCCATTGGTATAGCTTTCAAAGGAATTTGGAGACTTATATTTCAGTTTTTTCTACAAGTAAGTTTCAGAGAGCTCTAGGGAGCTTAGGGCCACCATTGAAGGAGGCCATGCCCAGGGGAGCCAAAGTCCATTTTCAGTGAGTGAATAGTCATTATTAACTAATTGACATGCTCTAAAATAATTGGGATAGATTTCAGAGGAATTTGAGGACTTTTATAGGTGTTTTTTCCATAAGGAATCTCAGGGAAGCTAAAGGCCACCAGTAAAAGAGGTCATGCCCGAATGAGCCATGGTCTGTTTTTATGTATACTAAACCCAATGGTACAGTCAGTAAATCCATTGGAGTTGAGAAGAAGCTTGTAAAAGAATATTTGACAAACTAATCCTAGAGAGCCTAGTCCATTGATGGAGGCTCAAAGAGATGTAACCCAGTTGGGGGTGAACTTATTTATCATATTGTTACTGTTGTGAGTTTTTACTGGTTATTATTTGTTGCACTTTATGTTGCTGTTGTATTCTTTAAAAAACACACTTAACCTTTTAAAAACTCACACATAAACACCTAAAAGATTCAAAAACTTGACACATAAAACCTCGTGCACAACTAAGACATTGAGCAAGGTCCTGAAATTTGTTTTAATGGAGTAGAGGGTGCTTGCATAGAAAAACAAGTCAACCCCCTATTTTCAGATCAGGTGGTATCAAAGCATATTTTTGCTCATGTGATTGCCATTGATAGTGTTGTCACTCTGTAAATTCCCATAGGTTGTTTCGAGGTAATAATAAATCTAACAGAGGTAACCTTAACCAACTGCTTCGAAACTGGGAGCTAGCCCTACCAGTTTTAGAGAGGGATCTCTCTGAGTTTTAGATTTGTTTAGATTTTCAAGATTTTAGGCTAGTTAACAAGAATATAACCGAATTGTTTGTATTGTTTTAAATGAAATGGTTGAAATATAAATCACGCATCCATTGGGCTATGGGGTCTGTATTATAAAACTCGAGATCAAAGAACAAATTTTTAAAGGATACTTTCATAAGGAAGGATAATGAAAGCTACTAGATTCTTTAGGAATAAAAAGATGGATAGCAAAAAGATGAGATAAACAATAAGAATAAAGAAGCATTTAAGAATTTATTTATCGTATTGTTAGAAGAAAAACAATAAGATCTTTTAAAAGTCATAAACATAGTATATGAAATGAATTCTGCAACTTGACTCCTTCTAAATTATCAGAGAAGAAAATATATGTGATTACGAAGACAGAAAAACCATTACAATGAAAAGAACACATCACCAATAGTTAACACACATGAATTCTGTGAAAATCTATCTTTTATTACTGGTAGATCCCTTGATAAAAATTACAGTGCTTCAGCTTGCTTGGGCGTGAGATCAACCCTCAATACTTCGAAACTTGAAGTATTTATAATCAAAGTTACAACGATCCTGTCATAAATGATCAGGTCGTGAAAAATGCTAAATCTAACCAACTAAATAAAGGAATACAAAAATATAGCAACTGCTGATGATGTGTCGAAACTTCATGCTGGTTTTTCTGGGATGGTCATTGGTGATTCATTCACGTGACTTTGGATGCTGTGCCTGATAACTTAGATGATACATGAAATATGTCATTCGATTAAGCTGGAAAACTCCTCCCACCTTTGTTGACTGGATGTGGTGACTTTGAGCATTCTCCGGTAGATCTCATCCACTTCTGTATACTTGGAAAATGTCGGCTTGACAGTAAAAATATACTTGATCTCATGTTGTATGCTGAGGTATGGCTGCAAAGTCTCTAAGAATGCCTTGCTTGTAATACTACCCTGTATTCCCAAGAACTTGGAACTATCCTTTGCCACCATGGCAATCTTCTCCTTGTAGTCAGATAAGGTCATTATCTTATCGTTCAAAACCAGCCAACCAGGAAAACCTTTCTTCTGCAAGGCATCAATTTTGCTGAAAATTTTCTGAAATCCAACATCCATGTTTTGGACTTTCTCCTCCAACTGCAACATCAACCCCCTTTTGGTCAGAATTCTCTTGACTTCGAGGATGGTTTTGGTCATGTCTTCAATTTGCAGGTCTTCTAGTTCTTCTCTGGTATTTGAATTCATAAATCGAATGATTTCGTTTTCTTCAGTGGGCATGTCCCCCAACTCTCTTTTTATCTTATCAATGGCCTGTCTTCTCTTCAACACTAGTTCATTTTGTTTGAACATGATTTTCACCATAGGCCAAATCTCCTTTATGGACTCAGAGATATCCATCCAAATCTTCTCCTTAGCTTCGGCAAGTGTTTTGCCTGCCACTGTTTTCTTTTGCATTTGTTGTAGTTCCTGTTTGAGTTTTTCCGTTGTTTGCTTTTTGATTTGGAAACTCGTCTGGTAAGAGCTCTTGAGCTCCTGAAGACTTTCACCTCCCTTTTCAGTCTGTTGATTTCCATTTCTTGTAAGTTCATTTCCTCCATGGACTTTGATAGTTCTACTGTATTTTCCAGAGCTGACAGTGGAGCGTCTGATGAAATCTCTGCTATGGAGGTTTCTGCTATAGATGTTATTCTTACCCTTGTGAGTGGAACTGTGCTCAATGGAATGACTTCCATAGGCGTTGATTGTTCCTTCTCCTTCACTAACCTTTCCAGTTCTACTTCCATCTCTTTCAACTGTGCATTCTGCTCCATGATCAACTTGAGCATCTCATCCTTGTCACCTTCTGTCTTAGTTATCTCCTTTTCCTATGCATCTTCCGTTGGTGGAAGTTTTAGTTGTTTCCTCAGAGATTCTATATCAAAATTTCCTTTTTGAGCGTCTCTTCGAATTATTTCACATTCGAGGGGTCATACCTGATCTTGAGGACCAAATCTTCCAATGTTTTAATTTTGTTATCCTTTACAAAGGATGATATATTTTCTAACTTTAAATGTGTCTGAACATTTCTCAGAGAGACCTGTAGTTTAGCAGCTGAATTAGAAGCATTTTCCAAAGTGAAGAAAACCATTTCTCCAGTTTTCCTGTTCAGATCCATTTGATCAGCCGGGTGCACATATCTGGTGTGGAACTCGAACGTTTCCCTTTTGTAGTAAGTGATTTCCTTTGGGTCAGGCACCTGTGCCTGCAGAAAATCCATGTGCATTCTACCCTTCTCTATATCAAACACAGACAATAGTCTGTGCTATGTTGTGGATGTCTATTTCCAAAACTGAGCGTAAGTGTTGCTGGTCAGCGTCTGATTCCTCTTCTTGATCAGGTCATATTTCTCAAAAATGCTCAATTTGGAACCTCCTTGTTTTGGCTGGTTGATTAATGAAGTATCTGTCTATTTCTTAGATGAAAAAGTAGATGTGATCTGCTGGCTTCTAGAGATAAGTGGTGACTAGTCACCTTTCATAGCCATAGTGGATTGGGTTCCCTTCTTACTAGTCGTGTTAGTTCTATGACTGGATTTTGGCCTCTTGGTGTGTAATTGGAAATCTTCGGCCGAGACTTTGGTGACAAAAGGTGAAGTATCCTTCCTGGGCCTTTTCTCCTTTGGAACCTATGGTGTGTTTGTTTGTGAGACAATAATAGGAGGAGACTATTGTTCTGTCTCTTCCAGAGTGTTCATCTCCTACTTCGTTTGATTTGCGAACTTTTCTATTTCGGGTTTGGGTGAATGAACATATGGAATATTTTTATTCTTAACCCTCATCTCTGAAATGATCTCACATAGATCATATTTCCATGGGAAACTAGCATCGAACTTCATTTCCTTTAGAAACATGTCTGCCTCTTCCCCGGTGCCTCGGCTATTGCATATAAAAGACCCTATTTGCCCTTTAATTCTGAGTTGTTTTTTCTTCTTTAGAGACACAAAGTGTATGTCGTCTGAGTTTATCATCTTTCTTATGTACTCCAGGGAAAATATCCTCATGGGTAAATACTTGGGCAGCTTGTATGGAGCTAAATCGCACCCATATATTCTGATCTTAGTGTGATTTTGGTAAAGATACCAATCTTCAATTTTTGCAAGGTTTGAGAGGTGTAAAATCCTCTAAATCTACTCATTTATTCTTGGTTCTCATCTGCCACTGAGCATGCTCACCACTGGGTGGTAAAATTGCTCGATGAACTGTTTGAAACTGAACTTTATGGAATTTCATCTAAGCAGTGAAGTCCAAGATGTTACCGTCTACGGCTTCCTTTCCTTGTCCATTTTGTGCATTGAGAAAGAGAACCTATCCACTTGAAAGAAAGTGAACATGTAAGACAGTATGGAGGAGTACCGGAACATGCCCTCTGTGGTGAATTTTGAAAAATGCTCATGAATATTCTCTGCTAGGAAGGTGTTGTAGTCGAACTGAGTGGTGGGATTTTCCTTGGTGGAGAAAATGGACAAAAAACCCAATATAGGTTCATCCACCCATTCGTCTAAAAAATAACCAAGTAGACAACAGATTGATGAAATGACTTGGTTGCCCTTTTCTGAGAATAGGGAGGAAGGATACGGGGGATTTGACTTGGGGAAATGAGCATCTTGTGGGAGGAAAAATTCAAAGATCTGGGCTCTTTGAGGAAAAGATAGTTTCTAGTATAACTCTATTATGATTTCAAGATTGAAAGGGGAGGCAGATTCAGTTCTGGGTATCTGCATCATCTGATCAATGGCCTCTGGTGTGATAAAGAATAGAATTTATCCTAATGATGAGACTATGGTTCTCTGGTCGGGGATGTAATGAGCCTAGCATTTGAGGGTAAATTTAGGGAAATGATAGACCCGGGGGAAACGATATAGAGGAAGATTGGACTCCCAGAGCCCAATTTCATCGCTCTAATCTAAGAAAGTGTCTTTTAGCCATGACTACAAATCCACGAAGTCAAATTCACACATTGTATATGATATTAGATGATCTTTTTCAGCCAATGGGATCTTGTCAAGGTCGACAGGAGGTGGGAGGAAAGGATTTTCCCCGGCTTCTTCTTTCTTTGATTTTTGGTGCCATCGTTGTGAAAAATACCTGTAATTCAAAAAAAAACATTAGTGGTAATGGCTGTGGTTGGGTTGTTGATTGAATCAGAGAGGAGACAAGGAAACTTTCTGGTGTGAGGATAAGATGAGAAATGGGTGAATGAAGGAGTAGGACTAGTTTTGGGTGAACGGATACCCGTTGGGCGCGGGGGACAGATCAGCAGGATTAACGGATAAGTTAACCTGTAATAAATGGCCAACGGTTCATTTAGAGAGTGAGATGGCAGGTGAAAAATGGGTGATGAGTACGACCGGTTGACGTGGAGGTTGTTGATTGGAGACCAGCAATGGTGAGGGGACTTGTGATGGGTGAAATAGGGGGGATGGACTGACAGAGTTATGAGATGGGACTCGTAGGGGAAAAAGTGGAAAGTGATGTCATGATACGACAGTGGTATGCCAAAAAAGTGGTAAATAGTAAGTGGTAAAGTGGTTTGCAGTAAGTGGTGGGAGTCTAATGCAATAGATTCCTGCCATGTTAGAGTAGGGGGGGCACCAGAAAACCATTTTATTTCGGACCTGCCCCCCCCACGTTGTTAAAAGAAGAACGGTTAGGGGGGCTCCGAAAATTATTATCAGTCGTCCATCCATGCACCCACTGCTGGCTCCGGCAAATTATTATCACTGCCCATCCATGCACTCCATCAAGCACCGTCATGAACTGAAGCCTTTTAACGTATCTTTTCTAGACCCCGACCAAGTAAAGGAAGAAAAGTCGGGGTCCAAATTATATCCTTCACCATAGATCTAGGCACCAACTCCTTAGTCGTTCAGATGTTCATTCTTGTTACTCATCATTCCAGACCCCCCCCCATTGTTAAAAGAAGACTGGTTGAGGGGGTCTGAAAAAACATGTTGACTATAGATCTAAACTTCGGTGTCTCAGTTGTTCATATGTGCGTTCTCTTTAATCTGCCAGTGCAAAATCATATCTACAGTGGAGACTTAGGCTTGCACCTTTTTGTGGGTATGCTCAGCTTTCCTTGCTTTTGTCGCCATGGGGGTTAGGCAACATACTTTCAAACTTCAAAGATATGAATCAACATCGATCATCATGCATGTTTTATTGAAATCAATCCAACTAGCCTATGCTCTAACCTAAGTTCTAACCTACTTCCCTATGACATTTAGCCCAGATTAAACTATTAGACTAAGAAATTACTCTACCTTAGGGTTATTTGACCAAGATTAGGTAGTTTGGTCAAATTTATTCACTAGCTAGCCTATCTACTTGGCCAAGATTAAACAGTTTGGCCAAGCTTATTCATTAATCATATCAACATCAATTTAAAAGGACTTGGCCATGCTTAGACTATATGGATCAAGCCATTGTTATTGCATGGGGATTTATTTAATTTCTTTTATGCCCTCTTTTATTATTTTCTCATTTTCTTTTTCTTTTCTTTCTTTTTCTTTTATTTTCTTTTATTTTATTTTCTTTCTTTTCTTTTCTTTTCTTTCTTTTTCAGAATGTAGTAATCTCTGCAATTCAAAAACACTAAAGGGAAAAAAATACAATCAACAGTTGATCCTATAAATTATAGGGTTATAACAGTGGCTCCACCTGGGGATGGTATCCTCCTTGCGAGATGCCAAGAATCTTATTTCTTGTGGCCTTGAATAATTTCTTCTAGAGATTCTTCTGTTATCTGACTTGCTTTATTTCAAAAATTTTGATGAAATTTTCAGTATCTTAGGGCCTTCCTCACGGGCTTCAAACACCTGAACAAAAATTCCTACAACTAAAAGACTTGTACAAGAAATGATATATACAATGGAATGGAATGGTGATCTCTCTACTGAGGTGGCAAGTAATGCTTCAGCATCCTGCCATTTATGGGTCCCCCTGGTAGGTCCGATCCATCACTATTAGCAAGTAGAAAAACATTATTTCCTCTCAAGGCATGAATGGTGTAAGGACCCTTCCACAAGCTATCAAACTTTCCATGTTTACCTTTATTTTCATTTTTGGATTCCCACCTCAAAACTAGATCACCTAATTCAAAGTTATCCTCTTTGGTTCTCTTGTCATAAATATTTTTAATATTTTCCTGGATCGCTTGAGTTCTGTTGTAAACTTCTTCTCTGGATTGCATTTGGTGGATCATTTGATTTATTCTTCGTTGGACATCGTTTGGTTCTTCTTGTGTTTCCTGCAATACTTTTATGACCGGAACTCCTAATGAAAGGGGGAAAACTACCTTGATTCCATACACCAACTGGTATGGAGACATACAAATCGATATTTTGGTGTTAATTATGTCAACCCAGAGTGCGAAAACCAACTTGTTATGCCATGATTTCTTGTTTTCCTGTAGTGTCTTTCTGAGAAAGTTCACTGGACTTTTGTTAGAAGACTTAGCTAGCCCATTTCCCTGTGGGTAATAATCCATCGAGTGTCCCAAAGTAATATGATATTGATTACAAAAATCTATAAGCCTTTTGGATCTGAAAGTCGTTGCATTGTCAGTTATAATTTTTTCGGGGCATCCAAAACGAGACAAAATGTTAGTTTCTAAAAACTTAATGATGACAGAGTCAGTAGCTTGCCTGCATGGTATATCCTCGATCCACTTGGTGAAGTAGTCAGTGGCCATAAGGATCCATTTATGTTGGCCCAAAGAGGGAGGATTTATTTCACCAATGAAATCTAGCCCCCGTTGCTGGAAAGGAGATTCAACCGAGATGGGTTTCATTGGGAGTGGAAGAAGCTTCCTTTTACCTTAAAAACTTTGACATTGGTGGCAAGAAGTAACCTTCTAGTGAATGTTAGCAAACAGAGTAGGCCAGTAAAAGCCAGCTCTCAGAATCTTGTTGGTTGTGGTCTTCCAGCTCAGGTGCCCACCACAATCTCTTGCATGAAAATCTTAAAGAACTTTGTCAGCTTCATCTTTTAACAAGAAATTAAGCAAGATACCACCAAGAGATTTCCAATAGAGATTGCCTTCCAGAATACAAAACTTCAATGCTTTCAATTTAATAAATCTATCTTTGTTCTTAGTCAAACCTGGAGGATCCTGTAAATTGTGGAGTACAAAAATGAGGTCTGCGTACCAAGGGGAATTTAAGAATGCCTCTTTTATATTTTGAGTCGCCTGCTCTTCTGGTCCGTCTTGTGTAGCCAAAATTTAATATCTAAAGCATGAAAATTAGACTCAACCATCATTTTGGTCAAACCATGTCCTTTGATCAATTTAGTAGGTTTTATTTCAATGGCGTATTCCATAATCACTGCAATCCATTTTCCTCTTCTTCCATCTAGATTATCCTAGGTTAGAATATCTTTTACCACTGTGTTTGGGACGTATGCAATTGTGTGAGAGTGGAGAATATAAACCCTAAAATATTTTATAGCCTTTACCAGAGAGAAGGCTTGTTTTTCCATAATGTTATAATTCAACACCGCGTCTCTTAAAGCTTTGTTGAAAAAGGATATGGGTTGCTCGTACCCTTCACTGTTTTTCTGCAACAATACTGCTACTATAGTGTGCTCAGATGCGAAAGAGAAAAGATAAAAGTCTTTGGTATAGTATGGGATAATCATAACTAGGGCTTGGGTGAGAGCATGTTTCACCTGCTCAAATGACTGTTTGGACTCAGCATTCCACTTGATTTTGGTGTCCTTTTTTAACATATTGGTGATATTCCTGAGAATTTAGGCCAAGTTTGGTATGAATCTTCTAAGGAAATTTATTTTTCCAATGAAAGATTGTAGTTCTTTGAGTTTCCTAGGGTGTTCCACCTTCTAGATGGCTTCTATCCTGCTGGGATCTATTTTAATTCCATCTTTGAGATTATGTGTCCCAGTAGTTTGCCCTCATCTAACCCGAAGAGGCTTTTCTTAGGATTCAATGAAATCCCAAATTTCCTACACTTCTCAAACACACGTTTGAGGTGGAGTAAATTTTCTTCCTTGGATTTGGAGTAAATAGTTACATCATCCAGATAAATGACTATAAATTTCCCAGTCTCATCCAGAAAGGCAATATTCATTACTCTTTGGAAAGTAGCCCCAACGTTCATCAGACCAAAAGGCATCTTCACATACATGAAGGTTCCCCAGGGTGTGGTAAACGATGTCTTATCTTGATATTCTGGATGGAACAAAACTTGGTTGTAACCAGAGAAACCATCCAATAAGGAGATCCTACTAAATCCAACCACCTTTTGTAAAATATGGTCCATTTTGGGTAAAGGGTAATTGTCTTTGAGGGAGACTTTGTTTATATTTCCGAAATCTATACAAATTCTGATCTCACTAGTTTTCTTCCTGGTTGGAACTAGGTTAGAAACCCATTTCGAAAATCTCAAGGGGACTATAATCTTGGCATCATACATCTTTTTTATTTCTTTCTCTATCAGGGGAAGCAACTTAGGATTAATTCTCCTAAGTTTGTGTCTGAAAGTTTTGTGTTCTTCATTTATAGGAATCTGGTGTTGTATGATACTTGTGTCATAGGATTTTAAGTCCTCATACCCCTAAGAAAAAACATCTATATAGTCCTTAAAAAGTGCAATGTATTTGCTTTTTTTCTCTGGTGGCAAGGATTTAGATAGTTTTACCATTTTGGGGTTTTCTTTTGTTCCTATGTTGCAATCTTCAACCTCTTTACCGCTAGATTCAATTTTAGGTTTTTAGCCACATCATTAAAATCAAACAAATCTTCCAACGGAACTAAACCTCTAGGTAATACATTATTTTTCAATTGCAGAATATCAGAATCTACATCATTTTCGTTGAATTCTTCAGCATCTATTGTATTTACACTGCTATTCTCAAAAGCAGATTTATTTATAATTTCGTCACCATTTTCTAAGTCTATGTTTGTACATTCAAAATCATTTTTACTTTGCAGAAAATATTCAATTTGATCATCATTTCCAAATACCTACCAATATTTGATGTTGTTAGGAATGGTGGGTCTGCACTTCACCTCCACTGTGTACTTGCGAGTGGGATGAAAAGGGATTTTACAGGTAGCTACTAATGTAGCCAGTCCGTCTGCAAGTATATTTTGTCCTCTAGGCATCACCTACAAATCAACCTCAGTAAAGCATTGGAAAGCATATAAAATAGCATCTCTATAGGCTCTATGTCTGGGATGTTTCACTGCATACTCACCTTTGATTTGCTTGATAATTAATTCAGAATCACCCCTTACCATTATCTTCTTAGCACCAAATTTCTTCAATAATTTCAGGCTGAGCATTAAAGCCTCATACTTGGCTATGTTGTTAGTACATTGGAAGTTCAGTTTATAGGAATGATTCTCAGAGTACTTTGATCTGTGGTTATGCATCCACACTCTAGATCCAACTCCTTCTTTACTCACAGCACCATCGAAGTCCATACTCCAAAATTTTGCTGGCAATTCCTCATTTTCTTCAACCATGGGGTTTCTTACTTTGACAGCTTCTGTATCATCTTTTGGATCAGGTGTCTCATCTTCTAGTTGTGCGATTTGTTCTTCAATATCACCATCGTTATATAGAATAAAAGAATCTAGGTCAGAGTGTGAGGAATATAGTGGGTAATTGTGTGGCTTTTCCTGATTACTGATCATATACTTCATCAATGTTTCCCTGTAAAGTATTCTTTGTTGACCGAAAACCGGAATGGTGGTGTAGGAAATATCTAGCTGCAGGGTTCTTCTCAATTTATCTCCCCAAGACCTTGATAGCAACATACGATACTTGGGGGGAATGTCTGCCACAACGATGTCCATAACTAAACATTTTGTCAGGATTTGAGCCAAGGTGATACATAAGTCTTTAATCGGGCCTATACATTTGACCTTGCTGGAGTCGAAAGAATGCAAATCTTTGTAAGGCCTGGTGACCTCGAGTCCCAACTTTTCCATCATGGCTTTGGGCATTAGGTTGTGAGAGGCACCCGAATCCAGCATAGTGTTGTGTAATATCAAATCATGGATATTTAGGCTGATGTAAAAAGGGGCCACAATGCCATTATTAGTTTGATCGTCAACTTCAGGACCAAACATGAGCTCAGGTTGGTCATCAACAAGGTTTATTGTGTTAGAGTGGAGTATAGATCCTATGTTCAAGTCTTTGGTACCCATATCGGGTTCGATACTTAAACCTTTTATCACTTGAGATCTCTAAGTGTTCTTGTTCATCAACTCGGAGAGGGGAATGGGAATATTCAATTTTGCTAGTTCCCCTTCAAGGCTGAAAAAAGAGGTGGTTTTGTTTAAACTTTGTACTTCTGATTTATCGACAGAAACTTTGTGGACAGGTGCACCTGTTTGAATGGTTGATGAAAATTCTACCCGACTTGTTCTCTTAAGAATTTCTGGAGTTTTTTGCGCAAAAGATTCAGCATCATTACGCCCAGGGGCTTTCTTGGGAGGATTTTCTGAGGTTTTCTTGGTTTCATCAGCCTTCTTCAGAGAATTCTCATTAGTCTTATTACTCCTTAAGTTATATTTCCTGTGAAACTCCATTATAGCATTCTCAAAGGCTTGTTGTTCTGTTTTATCAGCTTCCTCATTTACCTCTGTTTGCAAGAGGAGAAAGATTTCATGTTCTTCTTGGGTGAGGAAAATAGACTCTTGATCATGATCATGATCACCCATCAGATTTATATGAGCATCATCAAACTCCTCAATAACTTCCTCCCCGTCATCAGCATAGTTTTCCTAGAGAGGTGGTCTAATCTACTAATCAGGTCCCCTTTGTTCCCGTTGATCTCTAGGATCTCTTTGTCTAATCTGAGGTGGATTTCTCCTAAAGTTTGGGTTTCTGATTTGAGGGGTAGCTTGGTTCTCCCTAGGTGGGTTCCTGTCAGTTATGGTGAGTCTCTCCATCATTTTCTCCATAACTCTAGCTAGAGAATCTAGTTTGGCGTCAGATGAGGAGGTAGAAGGTTCTTCCTTGATAGTGACCCTCTTTTTTGTTCTCTGCCAAGCCCTTTTGGCCAAAATATTTTCTTCTACACTAACGACACATTTTTTGCATGTCTTCCAGAGTTGTTGTGTTTCTTTCCCTTAATTGATATGACATGTCATCATAAAAACCACCAGGTAACTTTATTAATGCCAAACCTTGTGGTGGTTTGATTTCAGTCGGGATAACATTGTATAGATTGTTGAAACGAGTGCAGTAATCATGCACTATCTCTCCTTGGTTTCTTTTGATGTTCTCATACTCTGACACAATTTAGAGAGTATTTGTCTTTACCTCCCACCGATCTAGGAACGTTTGATGAAAAACAGTAATATCAGTAATGGTAGCAGCACATAAAGTTTTGAACCACTTTTTCATGTCTCTAGTTAGGCTTTGTGCAAATAATCTCATCTGCACAAAATCTTCATCTACTTCTTGCAGGTCAAAGTAATCGTTCATTTTGTCAACATGTTGTTGTGCATTCAAGGGACCAGTACTATCAAACTATGGAAGTCTAGTTTGATAATCTTGGGGCATGTTATGTAAAGGAGCAACTAATACCAATGGAGCATATATTTCCGCCATGATTGGTGGAAGAGGCTGAACAATAGCCTGTGTGACAGGAGAGGAAATATCTGAAGATATAGAGAATGAAGGGCTTGGAGGAAGGGAGTGACTTGGTGTAAGTTTAGTAGAAACTATAGAAATAGTTGAAGAAAGAAGTTTGACAGACTGCTGAAGATGGAGCTTGTCTAAAGCTTGACCAAGATTTGCGACTAGGTCTTCGACCTTATCAGTCTCAGGGTGAAAATGTTGATCAACCTCAGCTCTAGGAGAAAGTATCTCCGGGCTCCTGGGATGAAAAATGGCTTGGTCTAAGACCGTTTTACTAACAAAACTATCAGATTTTGTCCTGAAAAGACTTGTTCAAAAGGGTATCTCATAATCAAGGTCTGGAATAACAACTAACTTTTCTGGGATGGAAAAAACCTCGGAAGTGGGTTGTTACTCCTTGGAATTTTTGCAGTTCTTTTCTTCCTGAGCAGTCTTTCGGGATTATCTATTACTATTGTAGGTTTTGGGTCAGGGTGTGATCTGGTAGAAATTCTTTTGGGAGCCATAACTGTTGATTTTATTCTTCCTTTGGAGATTTTAACTACTTATATACAAACGTTAACAACCTCTGAACATTATTTCCAGATAAATTTAGAGTTTGCGTTTCTTCCAAAAATAAAGTTGTCTTTGTTCTAGGAAAAAGAAAACAAGGGGTGGAAATTTTGTTCAGGTCATCCCCAGTATGGTCACCATTTATGTTATCACTCTGTAAATTCCCAGAGGTTTTTGTGAGGTAAGAAGAAATCTAATAGAGGTAACCTTAACCAACCGCTTTGAAACTGGGAGCTAGCCCTACCAGTTTCAGAGAGGGATCTCTCTGTGAGTTTTAGATTTTTTTATATTTTCAAGATTTTAGGCTAGTTAAAAAGAATATAACCGAGTTGTTTGTATTGTTTTAAATGAAATGGATGAAATATAAATCACGCATCCATTGGGCTATGGGGTCTGTATTATAAAACTTGAGATCAAAGAACAAATTTTTAAAGGATACTTTCACAAGGAAGGATAATGAAAGCTACTGGATTCTTTAGGAATAAAAAGATGGATAGCAGAAATATGAGATAAACAGTAAGAATAAAGAAGCATTTAAGAATTTCTTTATCGTATTGTTAGAATACAAATAGTAAGATCTTTTAAAAGTCGTAAACAGAGTATATGAAATAAATTCTGCAACTTGACTCCTTCTAAATGATCAGAGAAGAAAATATATGTGATTACGAAGATAGAAAAACCATTAACAATGAAAAGAACACATCACCAATAGTTAACACGTATGAATCCTATGAAAATCTCTCTTTTATTACTGGTAAATCCCTTGATAAAAATTACAGTGCTTTAGCTTGCTTGGGTGTGAGATCAACCCTCAATAGTTCAAAGCTTGAAGCATTTATAATCAAAGTTAGAACGATCCTGTCATAAATGATCAGGTCGTGAAAGATGTTAAATCTAACCAACTAAATAACAGAATACAAAAATATAGCAACTACTAATGATGTGTCGAAACTTCATGCTGGATTTTCTGGGACAGTCGTTGGTGAGTCATTCACATGACTTTGGATGTTGCGCTTGATGACTTAGATGATACATGTCATCTATCATTCGATTAAGTTGCACAGCTCCTCCCACCTTTGTTGACTGGGTTTGGTGACTTTGAGCATTCTCCGGTAGATCTCATCCACTTCTGTATACTTGGAAAATGTCGTCTTGACAGTAAAAATATAATTGATCTCATGTTGTATGCTGAGGTCTGGCTGCAAAGTATCTAAGAATGTCTTTCCTGTAATACTGACCTGTATTCCCAAGAACTTGGAATTTTCCTTCACCACCATGGAAATATTTTTCTTTTAGTCAGATAAGGTCATTAGCTTATCGTTCAAAACCAGCTAACCGCGAAAACCTTTCTTCTGCAAGGCATCAGTTTTATTGAAAATTTTCTAAACTCCGACGTCCATGTTCTGGACTTTCTCCTCCAGTTGCAACATCAACCCCCTTTTGGTCAAAATTCTCTTGACTTCGAGGATGGTTTCAGTCATGTATTCGATTTGCAGGTCTTCTAGCTCTTCTCTGGTCTTTGAATTCAAAAATCGAATGATTTCGTTTGCTTCAGTGGGCATGTCCCCCAGCTCTCTTTTTATTTTATCAATGGCATTTCTGCTCCTCAACACTAGTTCATTTTGTTCGAACATGATTTTCACCATAGGCCAAATCTCTTTTATGGACTCGAAGATATCCATCCAAATCTTCTCCTTAACTTCGACAAGTGTTTTGCTCACCACTGTTTGCTTTTGCATCTGTTGTAGTTCATGTTTGAGTTTTTCCATTGTTTTCTTTTTGATTTGGAAACTCGTCTGGTAAGAGCTCTTGAGATCCTGAAGACTTTCAACCTCCCTTTTCAGTCTGTTGATTTATCATTTCTTGTAAGTTCATTTCCTCCATTGACTTTGATAGTTCTACTATCTTTTCCAGAGCTGACAGTGGAGCATCTGACAAAATATTTGTTGTGGAGGTTTCTGCTATAGATGTTGTGCTTACCCCTGTGAGTGGAACTGAGCTCAATGGAATGACCTCCATAGGCGTTGATTGTTCCTTCTCCTCTACTAACATTTCCAATTCTGATTCCATCTCTTTCAACTGTGCATTCTGCTCCATGATCAACTTGAGCATCTCATCCTTTTCACCTTTTGTCTCAACTATCTCCTTTGCCTATGCATCTTCCATTGGTGGCAATTTCAGTTGTTTCCTCAGAGATTCTATATCAGCATTTTCTTTTTGAGAATATTTTCGACTGCTTTCACATTCAAGGGGTCATACCCGATCTTGAGGACTAATTCTTCCAACGTTTTAATTCTGTTATCCTTGCACGGGATGATATATTTTCTAACTTTAACTGTGTCCGAACATTGCTCAGAGAGACCTGTAGTTTAACAGCCGAAGTAGAAGCATTTTCCAAAGTGGAGAAAACCATTTCTCTAGTTTTCCTGTGCATATCCATTTGATCAACCAGGTGAACATCTCTGGTGTGGGACTCGAACGTTTCCCTTTTGTAGTCAGTGATTTCCTTTGGGTCAGGCACCTATGCATGCAGAAAATCCATGTGCATTCTACCCTTCTCTATATAAAATGCAAACAACAGTCTGTGATGTGTCTTGGATGTCTGTTTCCAAAACTGCGCGTAAGTGTTGTTGGTCACCGTCTGATTCCTCTTCTTGATTAGGTCATATTTCTCAAAAATGATCAATTTGTCGCCTCCTTGTTTTAGCTGGTTGATTAATGAAGTATCCATTTGTTTCTTGGATGAAAAAGTAGATGTGATCTGTTGGATTCTAGAGATAAGTGGTAACTGATCATATTTCATAGCCATAGTGGATTGGGTTCCCTTCTCACTAGCCGTGTCAGTTGTATGACTAGATTTTGGCCTCTTGGTGTGTAATTGGAAATCTTTGGCCGACACTTCGATGACAGAAGGTGAAGTATCCTTCCTGGGCCTTTTCTCCTTTGGAACCTATGGTGTGTTTGTTTGTGAGACAATAATAGGAGGAGACTGTTGTTCTGTCTCTTCCAGAGTGTTCACCTCCCACTCCGTTTGATTTGCGAACTTCTCTATTTCGGGCTTGGGTGAATGAACATATGGAATGTTTTTATTCTTAACCCTCATCTCCAAAATGATCCCGCACAGATCATAGTGCCACAGGAAACTAGCGTCGAACTTCATTTCCTTCAGAAACCTATCTACCTCTTCCTCGGTGCCTCGACTATTGCAGATAAAAGACCCTATTTTCCCTTTAATTCTGAGTTGTTGTTTCTTCTTCAGAGACACAAAGTGTATATCGTTTGAGTTTATCATCTGTCTTATGTACTCTAGGGAAAATATCCTCACAGGTAAATACTTGGGCAGCTTGTATGGAGCTAACATGCACCCATATATTCTTATCTCAGTGTGATTTTGGTAAAGATACCAATCTCCGGTTTTTGCAAGGTCTGAGACGTGTAAAATCCTCTGAATCTCCTCATTTATTCTTGGTTCTGATCTACCACTGAGCATGCTCACCACTGGGTGGTAAAAATTCTCGATGAATTGTTTGAAACTAAACTCTATGGAATTCTGTCTGAGCAACGAAGTCCAATATGTTACCGCCTGCGGCTTCCCATCCTTGTCCATTTTCTGCATCGAGAAAGATAACCTATCCATTTGAAACAAAGTGAACATGTAAGCCAGTATGGAGGAGTACCAGAACATGCCCTCTATGGTGAATTTTGAAAACTTCTCGTGAATATTCTTCCCTAGGAAGGTGTTGTAGTTGAACTGAGTGGTGGGCTTTTCCTCGGTAGAGAAAATGGATAGAAAACCCAATATAGGTTCATCCACCCATTCATCTAAAAAATAACCAAGAAGACAACAGTTTGATGAAATGACTTGGTTTCCATTTTCTGAGAACAGGGAGGAAGGATACGGGGAATTTGACTTGGGGAACTGAGCATCCTGTGGAGTAAAAATTCAAAGATCTGGGCTCTTTGAGGAAAAGATAGTTTCTGGTATAACTTTGTTATGATTTCAAGATTGAAAGGGGAGGCAGATTCAGTTCTGGGTATCTGCATCATCTAATCAATGGCCTCTGGTGTGATGAAGAACAAAGTTTCTCCCGATGATGAGACTATGGCTCTCTGGTCGGGGAGGTAATGAGCCTGGAATTTGAGGGAAAATTCAGGGAAATGATGGACCTGGGGGAAAAGATATAGAGGAAGATTGGACTCCCAGAGCCAAATTTCATCGCTTTGATCTAAGAAAGTGTCTTTGAGCCATGAATGCAAATCCACGAATTCAAATTCACACATTGTATCTAATATTAGATGATCTTTGTCGGCCAATGGAATCTTGTCGAGGTCGACAGGAGGTGGGAGGAAAGGATTTTCCCCAGCTTCTGCTTTCTTGGATTTTGGCACCATCATTGTGAAAAATACTTGCAATTCAAACAAAAACATTAGTGGTAATGGTTGTGGTTGGGATGTTGATTGAATCGGAGAGGAGACAAGGAAACTTTCTGGTGTGAGGATAAGATGAGAAATGGGAGAATGAAGGAGTAGGACTAGTTTTGGGTGAACGGATACCTGCTGGGTGCGGGGGATAGATCAGTAGGCTTAACAGATAAGTTAACCTATAATAAATGGCCAACGAGTCATTTGGAGAGTGAGATGGCAAGTGAAAAATGGGTGACGATTACGATCGAGTGACGTGGAGGGTGTTGATTGGAGACCACCAATGGTGAGGGGACTTGTGACAGGTGAAATAGGGGGGATGAAATGATAGAGTTATGAGATGGGACTCGTAGGGGAAAAAGTGGAAAGTGATGTCATGATACAGCGGTGGTATGCCAAAAAAGTGGTAAATAGTAAGTGGTAAAGTGGCTTGGGGTAAGTGGTCGGAGTAAGATGAAATAGATTCCTGCCACGTTAGAGCAAGGGGCCCCACCAGAAAACCATTTTATTTTGGACCACCCCCCCCCCC
>SNQJ01S0012209.1:26715-73839 GCA_010110895.2 Picea sitchensis | reverse complement strand
TGTTGACCATAGATCTAAACATCGGTGTCTCAGTCGTTCATCTATGCGCTCTCTTTAATCTGCCAGCGCAAAATCATATCTGCAGTGGAGACTTAGGATTGCGGATTTTTGTGGGTTTGCTCAGCTTTCCCTGCTTTTGTCGCCATGGGGGTCAAGCAACATACTTTCAAACTTCAAAGATATGAATCAACATCGATCATCATGCATGTTTTATTGAAATCAAGCCAACTAGCCTATTCTCTAACCTAAGTTCTAACCTACTTCCCTATGACATTTAGCCTAGATTAAACTTTTGGACTAAGAAATTACTCTACCTTAGGGTTATTTGACCAAGATTAGGCAGTTTCGTCAAATTTATTCACTAGCTAGCCTATCTACTTGGCCAAGATTAAACAGTTTGGCCAAGCTTATTCATTAATCCTATCAACATCAATTTAAAAGGACTTGGCCATGCTTAGACTGTATGGATCAAGCCATTGTTATTGCATGGGGATTTATTTAATTTCTTTTATGCCCTCTTTTATTCTTTTCTTTCTTTTTCTTTTCTTTTCTTTTCTTTTCTTTCTTTTTCAAAATGCAGTAATCTCTGCAAGTCAAAAACACTAAAGGGACAAAAATAAAATCAATAGTTGATCCTATAAATTATAGGGTTATAACAGATAGTTAGAGATTTAGTTGTTGGTATTATTGTGCAAGTTTTGTGTTGAAGTTTGATATCTTAAAAGGATGGAGGAAGCTTCAAACAATGAGAGTTCTCATACATCTTCATTAGCCAAGTTCTTTGACAAAGAGATGTTAAAGGTGATTGTAACCATGAGAGATATGGTACAAGAGATGTTGGAAGATAGGAAAGAGAGAATTGTCCTTCAAGAGTAGTTGATGTCCATGAAGGAGGAGAAGCACCAGCTTCTTGAAAAGTTGCATGAGATGGAGACTCAACTCCATGAGGCAAAGGAAACCCTTACCAAGTACATGCATAAACATGAGGTATGTAATGCTAGTTTTTCTTCAAATTCTTCTCAAGATTTACAGCGCATGAAGTAAATGGATAAAGAGACTGGCAAGAATGGAAGAGGAGATTCCATCATCGATGTGAGTCAAGATGATTCACAAGAAGACGATTTTCAGCAGAAAAATTCACCATTGAGTTGGCTTGGTAAGAAATGGTTAGATTTCTTGAACAAGTAAGGCTTGCATTTCTCTGTTTGTGGATGCATATTTCAGCCTTATGTATTCATTTCTGTTGAAAGTATGATAAGTTGTAGCAGTTTATCATAACTTTTATGATACAAGTTTGCATGTGAATGTGATTATATTGAAGGCATTCTTGTTGTTGCACAACTTCGCCAGGAGGATGTAAAAGATGGGTATGATACTCACTTATTGCAGCCATATATCTTTTTCATTTTCAGCTCTTATGTACCCACATGTTTTTGTGTTTATGTACTTATGTTTGTACTTGAAAGAGAGTTGAAGAGATATGCACATGCATGTGATTTTGTATGTGTAGACAGTGAACTTGGTGATAGTTTCACTATGAGTGACTCATGATTGTAACATGGTTGTGTATCATGAATGTCAACTTGTCATTGGGAATGTTTATATGTTTCAAATGAGTCTCGACTTGTGTTGGTTTTGTCTTGACGACTATGTTGTGTCGATCATGTTTTTCAACTTATGTTTTGGTCGATGATGTTTGTCGGCTTGTAAATCGACATTGAATACACCAATATGTAGGAAAATGCCACATACGTTGATGAAGTACAATATGCGACGATTTTCTTGAAGAGCGAAATAGTTGGTTGGCATCATTTTCAGTCTTGTATAAAATTTGTTTTCAAGATTGATGGTTTTCTTGGTTTGTGACAAGATGTCGTAGGAAAGGTTTTTTCAGCCATTGTAGAGTGGATTGTGTTGATGCCAAAGAGTTCACAAGAGGGAATTGATTCTTAGTGGGAAGGCTAGTAATATTCCAAGCACAAAGAGAATAGTGCGTCAGCAGCAGCTAGAGAGTAGTGGTTGAGGGACATAGCCAGTTGCAGTGCAAGGCATGTCAAGGTACCCAGGTGATTGCCAAAATAATTTTCAAGTAGAATAAATTGATAGAACATGGAAGTAGAAGAGTAATGAAGCTCAGGAAAATAATCATCAGCTTTTGTGGGTCCAAAATCCCTTCAGTGGGAAGGTGTGATCGGAATCTGGACCAGGGGTCAAATTTTAGCCCAAAAATAAAAGTGTTTGGAATCACTTCAAAACAAATAGGTGTGTAGGCCTCATCCTCACAAACCCAACCCACTTATAATGGGTTTAGATGGACATCAAATGAGTGATATATCGCGTTCTGTTTATTTTTCCAAACAGGCAAAAAAATTGCTGATTGTAGAGTTCGTACAGTCCGTACATGCTGACGTGGAAGGGTACGACTCACACGTGGTAGGTGATGTGGCAAGCTGACATGACATGATACTGATGTGGCAGGAGATGAGTTGGAATTTGGTTGACAGGACATGTGGGTGAATCATTTTGCAACACATGGAATTTTATTGGCCAATACGGTGGTGCCACGTGGCACCCTGTTTTGGTATGCTAAACTTTTTGTAGAGTCCACGGGGGTCGAACCCTGGACCTCCCACCATATGAAAAGTCTTGGAAAAGGTCACCCAACTACCATGCCACCGTTTAGTTCTTATTATATATATGTGTTCATATATATTTAAAGTCAAATTTTTGTGTAGTTCGGTGGGGGTCTGGGCTGGGGCTTAGCCCCAGCCCCCGGTTTCTATGTGCTACCATATGACACGGACACACAGAGGTTTGCGCATGCACATTTTCAAATGGTCCTCTACCATGCATCTGCCACTTGTCAAGCCCACAAGAAATCTTGCAAATGGTGCATATTTTAGCGCTGGGACGTGGCCACATGGCCCCCCCATGCGCCCAACACCTCCGCATTTTAGGGGCTAAGTTCGCTAAAGGTGTGAAAAAATTGTGCATATTGTGGGAATGCATGCATGTGTTGGGTTTAGGCCTGGGAACACCCAGAATCTAGGTTACTCACACAGGAGGTGCGAATTGGCGAACCAGAGCCAACAAGATTGAAGGAGAAAAATGGCAGGAGGCCTATCTTCTTCATTTTTTGGCCAAATGAGGTGCCGAAAAATCCCAGCTAGGGGTTTTGGATGTTATGAATCCATTGGTACAATTTTCAAAGGCATTTGGAGACTTCTATTGCAGGTTTTGTGACATGTAAGTTTCAGAGAGCTCTAGGGAGCTTAGGGCCACCATTGAAGGAGGCCATGCCCAGGGGAGCCAAAGTCCATTTTTCAATGACTGAATAGTCATTATTGACTAATTGAGATGCTATTAACTCATTGGGATAGGTTTTAGATGAATTTGAGGACTTTTACAATTGTTTTTTCCACAAGGAATCTCAGGGAAGCTCAAGGCCACCAGTAGAAGAGGTCATGCCTAGATGAGCCATGGTCTGTTTTTAGAGTTCTAATAGTCATTTTTGTGGTTTTTATGTATTATAAACCCAATGGTACAGTCATTATATCCATTGTAGTTGAGAAGCATCTTGTGAAAGAATATTTGACAAACTAATCCTAGAGAGCCTAGTCCATTGATGGAGACTCAAGGAGATGTAGCCCAGTTGGGGGTGAACTCCTTTATCATGTTGTTATTGTTGTGATTTTTTTCTGGTTATTATTTGCTGCACTTTATGTTTTTTTTGTATTCTTTAAACAACACATTTAACCTTTTAAAATCATCACACATAAACACCTAAAAGATGCATAAACTTGACATATAAAACCTCTTGCACAACTAAGACATTGAGCAAGGTCCTAAAATTTACTTTAATGGAGTAGAGGGTGCTTGCATAGAAAAAAAAGCCAGTCCCGTATTTTCAGATCACTGTGACCATGCACTAGTATGATAGGCGCTTATCTGGAGCTTCAGGACCTTGGGGATCCAAAACTTTGGGCTTCAGGGGTTCTCGCAACTCCAAACCTCTAATTCCCTGGAGCGTCAAATTTGGAGAACTCATGAAGAATGGTGGATCAATGGTCCATGGCTTCTCAGCATCCAATGATAGAGATTTACTACGGAACTATGGGCTTCGGGGCTTCAAGACTCCTGGACTTTGGAGCTTCGGGGCTTCAGGACTTCAAAGCTTTGGGGCTTCAAGATTTTTGAGCTTTGGGGCTTCAAGACTTCAGTGGATTTCACATATGCACACCCCAAAAAATACTGAACCGTGAATCTTTGAATACTTCCATGCCACCCCTGGTGGCGTCATCCCATCACGTCACTTCGTCACTATAGAAATTTGGGGGTTTCTTCCTCCCATTCCATCATGAACCATTTCTTTTGGAGTGCCAAGTCTCTGACCTTCACAATCTGGTGCCACGCATCCACTGTGACCATCAAGGGCCCCACCATCCATGCTCGAGAGGAGTCCCACATGGTGAAATATTAGAAGTAGACACGTGGCCCAATCAGACGAGTGACACATGTCACATTTTAACTGGCATTTCAATATTCCAAAGGTCCTTAATTCACTGACACATGGCACACATCCCATGTTTCCACATCACTTTGAGTGACATTAGCAATCCATGTCACTTCAGAACTTCGGGCTTCGACGTTTTCAACACTTGCATACTCCAATTCTCCTGAACTTTCTTACCTTCCTGGGGTCCGCATAGTACGACTTTCATCATATAAGAGTGTGACATAGGGCCCCATGTATAGGATTGCTTTTGGTCCAACAAGGTTGTCAAAAGTACCATTCTGACTGACACATGGCATGACTAAGGAAGTCCACGCCACCCTGGGTGATGTCATCATGCCACATCACTTCGTGACTTTGGGATTTAGGAGAATTCACCATAGCACACATCATTTATCCCGAACACCTGAATAAGATAATCTTCTTACATGCATTTATTTCAATGAACGGTCCAGATTGTCTCCAAAATTTGGGACTTCGGAGCTTTGGGATTCAGGATATTCCACACTAGCACATTCCAATTCTCCTGAATGTCAAACTCTGAACACCCTGATCTGCGGACACATGGGTCTTTTGATGGACGGTCTGGATTAACTTCGGACTTCAAGACTTCGGGAGTTTGCGCCTTAGCACACCCTGTTTATCTCGAGTGTCGAACTCTAAATTTATGAACTCCCATGAGATCTATGACTCACAACCACTTACGTGCATATCTGACGGCTCTGATCTGTTCTTGGTCAAATCCAATGGTCAAGTACTTCTCCCCGGATCTATGACGTAGATCCAATCCAGGACTTCATAACTTCGAGCTTCGACCCCTTTTTCTCTATAACACATAAACTTCGTTGAAGTCGTGAATTACAAGGACTTGCAGGTTAACCCTCCTGCACCTTTCTCCAGATCTAACGGTTGTGAAGGATCCTCCTTCTCCCGAATAGATCCTATGGCCCAACACCATAGATGTTGTGGTTTCTTTCTCTGTGTCCATTTCTTAAACCGTTATACCTCCTTTTCTTTTGAACACAGTCTGAGTGTTTTCTCAACGCTCTTCTGGCACTCTATACATCAAAATTATCTAGACTTTTACTCCAAATTCCTCATTCGTGGCCCATCGAGGTTCAATTTTGAAACCATGGGATCTAAACTTGAATTTTTTCCATTTCAACAACAATTATTTTTTGAAACTTTTTCTTCAACTTCCACTAACATGGCCCATCCAAGCTCAGTGTTGAAACCATGGCTCTCATACCATTTTGTGACATCCTCGACCTTAAACCAACAGGCCAGGCCATGCCACTAAATAACTTACATGCTTTGATACCAATTTTGTGACATCCCCAACCTTAAACCAATAGGTGAGACTATGTCACTTCGTAAACAACAATCTCTCTCTTATACCATTATGTGACATTCCCAACCTTAATCCACTGGGCTATGCCACACAAAGATACTTGTGGAAACATCATACACGTCCACATAAACATAGAAATGAAAATTATGATCTACCTGTATATAAACATATGAAGATGACATATTATAATAATACACAGTTTAATGCGGAAATAACAGTAAGCCTACAAATACAACATATACAATATATCTAGGCATTACTCATCAATTATAACACATGTACAATTACACATGTAAATGAACATAGAAGTGGCACTTATCTTTTAACTAAAGACCACCAACTGCATGAAAACCTTCCATGAAACTCCCAGCCATAGACCATTCTTCTCATCACACTCAACAGTGGGTCACCCCTGAGCTAAGACTAAAATCCACCAGGCAAGGGATTCCTAGGCTTGGCAAGGACAACAGGAAAGTTGCACTGATTAATAGGAAGAATTTTCTCCCAGAAGACATCTCACACTAATAGCCTACAACCTATCATTCCCCACATGCATGTCCCACCCCAAGAAGTGTTCCCCTTCTCTGCTCAATAGTCCTTCTACTACCCCACTTCCCTTCCAGGGCTTCAACAATAGATCAGACAGGAATTCTCATAGCACTATAGCTATTGTTGGTCTGCCTCTTGGAAAATCACTTCCCCAACAACCTCTCTCACCTAGAGAGAGTTTCTTATAGTCCTGACAACCTTCTTCTTCAATCACAACAACCTCCCTCACCTAGAGAGAGGTGCTCATAGGCCTGGCAACCTACTTCTTCTATCCATTGGCCTGACAACCCACTTCTTCACTCCCTCTCTCAGATAACCATCAGTAGGCTCAGGTGAAACTTAGAGGTGTGTGAAAGTTTTAGAGTTCAACCATGGAGGTATGGCTCTATCTGTGCCTGCGTGGATGCCTACAGATAATTCCTAGGGATGATGACAAGAATCATCTGAATGGTCACCCCCCCCATCCGTGAGAGTGAATCCCCACAATGGGATTTCCCCCATAAATTTGCATCTGTCCTGTATGACACATGGCGCTCATGAAGCACGTTCTTCTCCACTTGGAAGTCGTTCCCCTTCCCCAAAGAAACTTAGGATAACTTGGTTTAATTCCCAAACTTTAGAAATTTAAGGAAATACATTATAATATTCCCATGGGTTAAGCCCTCAAGATTAGCCCATTTTTCCTAGCCTCTCAGCCCCCTTCCCTTCCCCTTCCTAGTGGATATTAGTCCCCCATAACTCTTTCTTCTTGGTCAGTCTACAAGCAACAATGTATTTATATTAAATATATGAGTGTTTACACATATACAATAATAGGCTCACTAGCCCTTGCATCTAGGCTCTCTAGCCTAGTCATCTCATAAGCCTCCTAACTTATTATAACTTGGGTCACCAGCCTATCAAACATGTTTACAATTCATAATTACAAATGGGGCTCTTCCTAGTGATATTACAAAATCTGGCATGCATTTTGAGGTGACAACTACAATAAAGAGAGCATCTATATAATATGAATTTTGTACCATACAATAGTGGAAAGTAAAGTTCGTACAATAGGGAAGGTGAATGCATTTTGAGGCAGTTTGGCCCATAAATCAAGGTGCATTTATTGCTTGAATTTATGTGCAACAAACCCATATTTTGTGGCATGAACTTATATATAGTTTGTACAACATTAAATGTTGTGACAACCATACTGTAGTATGGATTTCTTGCACAAAAATCGAGGAGTTGACTTGGAGACTGTTAAAGAGGATTTTTAGCTCATTTTTTGAGATAAGTTTGTGGTGTTTTTGCTAAGCATATTTATGATGTAATAGAATAATTTCTCTAAGATTTGAAAATAATGAAAATCCCCTCTCTCACTGGTTTTCCCCTTGTGGTTTTTTCCAGGGTCTAAGTTTGACCAAAAATCTCTGTGTGAATTTTCTAGTTGTGTTTTATTTCTGAGTTACATTGTTGTAGAAAACTTCATGTGTTTCTACTCATGAGCATTTAATTTTCTACTTACCAATTTGCAGCCATAATTTGCAATGTGGGTTGGGGATCAAACTATTTGTCTTTGTGAGACTTGAAACCGGGTTGTGGTCTGAAATTTTTACAATTGTTTTATACAATTGTAGATCTTTCGCTCCCACCATTGACACATTTATTCCAAACTCAACATTTGTTTTTGCATATTCGTACAAACGCAAGTTTTGGTACTACGAGCAATGAACCACTGTTGTAATCTAGGAACTTGTAGGGAGTAGTTACTAGTAGCATCCTAGAACAGAGAAATAGACATCAATACATATACAATATTATACAACAGGGATAAGTTTAAGGATGGAAATTTATCTTAGAATGTAGAAACTTTGGACAATCTTACAAGTCCTTAATATTCAAACTATAAAATGTTTGGCGATATTTTTGTAAAAATATTCAAATTTATAAGGATTTTATATATTTTCTATAAAATTTGGAATATTTTTAAGGTAAAATAATTTTATTCTATATGATTTGGGTGAATCAGTTTTAGAAAAAATGAAAATTGGTGAATCATGTTTTTAGAAAAAAACATGGAAAAGTAGACCAAGGGAGATATCTAGCCCCTAAAATTTTCCTTGTTATACAGACACACATATAAGAGAGAAGGAGAATAACAAAAAGTAATGGTTGAATCAACAATATGCACTTTAATATTGTATCACAACAACAACTCTCTTTATTTGTTACATAGTCACATATTTATACTTGTAGATTTAGTTACATGGAATTTTCAACTTCCTATCTTTCTCGGTTAATTGACCCAACTGAGCGAATAACCAACTTACACGTTTGACTTGATACTCAATTGAATTGCATATATGACTTGGTCAATTATTGAGTCTAGCCAATAGAGTCGACTAGCCTCTACAATAGCTCTTACCCATGTATTCTATTATATCATATTCTTGAAGTTTGTTCACAGTCCTCATCTTGTCTCCTTTATGAGGACAATATTTATACATTTGGTCCCCCTTGCATCCTCAACACTTTATGGGTTGCTATATGAGCCTTTTCCCCAAGGAAATTGTCATATTGGGATCATTTTGTGCTTGTTTTCCTTACCTATATGACCGTGAACTATTCCTAAAGAAAGATGTCTTGAATCATTTCTTCTTCTAATCCATTTTGCCTTTATTTTTTTCATCCCAATATTTTTGAAAAGTTGGCATTGCCTTACTTTATTCATACAAATACTTATCTTTTTTCATGGTTTCTTCCAAATTATTTGGCTCATAAAACTGAATTTTATCCTTGTAGAATGACGGTATTCCGCTTAGAAATATCTGAATTTTAACTTTTTCATCCCTAATGAAATCCACATACCTCAGAAGTTCCAAATATTTCTTCTCATACTCTTCCATGGTCATGTTTCCTAATTTAAGCTCAAAGAATTCTTGCATTTTCTTGTCATAATAGTGCTATTACAAATACTGTTGCTAGAATTATTTCTTGAAATGCTTCGAAGAAATTATCTTCTTATCAATATGCTTGACTTTTTTCAACTGGTCCCACCACATGGAAGATTTTCACTGAAGACTATATATGGAAATATGTGCTTCCATGTTTGATAAATAATTATGCAGCTGAAAATATTTTCTTGTGGTCAACAACTAGGATTCAACTTCTTTATACTTCCTATGATCTCCATCAAATGTTGGTGGCTTGACCCTCTTGATCTCTCCTTGGAAACTATATAACTCGATCCTTCTCCTTTGATGCATGACGCATGATCTACTTGGGTTTCTCTCTAATTATGAGCATACAACTACTATTATGTTTGAATGTTTAGGTAAATTATGATTCCTACTAACACTTATTGAGTGCCTCAACCCTCTATAGTCATCCTTTCTATCATGAGATATGTGATTTTCCACAAGCCTTGCACTAGCTGCATGTATTATGCTAGACTCCTTGTTGATTTGTTTTTGCAGGTTATTTAGTCTCTGTAGAAATTGAGAATTAAATTGTCTTTACTCCTCTTGATCTCTTATCAACCTTTCATTATCTTCTCTATATATTTTCACTTCCCTTTCATTTGGATTTTGCTTATTTGTCTTTGCAAGTTATTTGGACTATGTAACAATTGATAATAAATTTGGGTCTACTTCTCTTGAGCTCTTATCAACCTTTCATTATATCCTTTATATATTTGCATGTCCCTCTGCAAGATCTTCATTAGTTCTACAGGCTCCACTCTAATTCTATGTCCATTGGATTTTGTTTATACATTTCCCAAACTAATATTTAATCCTTCGATCTCATCTTGATTTTGTAAGAACCTTTTTCATCATCCATCTCTTTAGTACTCATTTCTAATCTTGATTTATGTCCTCCATGTACCTCTAATTCTGCAAAAATGCGCATGCAATAATTACTGTTATAATTACGCATGTTGTAAACTATTTCATTAATTAGGCTATAGGTCATTTTTCATATGAATTTATGAAGAACATAAATGCACTAAGACAAATAAGGATTTTTTAGAAAGATTCTCTTTCGAATTATCTTTCCAATGACTACACTCATGCTTCTTTATGAGTTTTGAGAAAAAAAAGTTAAAATCTTTTGAGTATTTCCATTTCTTTTCAATCGTGCCTTGTTTTCACTAGTGCAATTTATTTGAGAGAACATTTTATACCCTCTATAACAAAAAATATGTCAAGAATACAAAAAATATATATAAGGGGAAAATAGGATTTATGATTGTGAACACATCAATTTTTATATTTGGGAACAAATGCTCTAGTCAAATTCTATATAAATACAAAATTAACGACTTTGTATTTTTACATTTTCTCTAGAGTTAGAGTTTTTATCCAAAACTAGCTATCTCCCAAATAGAGAAAAAATGGGAAAAAAATCCTTAAAACAAAGTTGTTCATATTTTTAAGGAGGTAAAATATTTACTAAATAAATGTTTCCATATTTGTGATCTTGGGTCCCTCTTCCTCCTCTCAAGATTTCAAAAATTCCCAAAAAGTGTCTAGGAATAGTAGATTTTTCCCTATTTAGACATCTCCACTCCAAACCCTTTTGAATCTTGCTAGAATCCTAACAGGGTATTTTCATGTCTTCTTTTTGGACTCTCTATAAAAATTTCATTTTTATCTAGGTCCTGGTCACTCAACACCACCCAAATATTTAAAAACCACTAATTGACATTTTTTGAAGTATTGAAGTAGAATTGGCCCATATCCTTGACTGACAATTTTGTAGCCTTCATCATTGTAGATACACCCTTTAAATTTTGTCTTATTCTGATTTTTTCTACTCCTATTATGGCCAAAACAAGTTTTTGGCTCAATGTTTTTATTTTTATTTTTTATCCTTGTCTGTCTTTCTCCTTTCCTTTCCTCCTTATCTATTCTCTTTCCTCATTTTATCTTATCCTATTCTTATCTTCTTCTCTTTTCATTTTCCCTTCCTCAACGACCACTAAAAAAATTTCATCAATAGTCAATGAAATCCTTGTATCGATGATTGGGAAAAAATGATCTATCAATGATCTTGGAAAAAATCCACTTTTTCTGCGACCTCTGAAAAATCCCATTGGAGATCAGTGATTTAAAAAAAAATCGATTCAAAATATTAACTTTTCTTCACATCATTGAACTCATTTAACCCATAAAATTTTGTCCAAATCCATGTTGGATCTGGACCATTGATCTCAATGTCAATGTGATGTCGACTGTCGATCTGATAAACTTTGTTGCACTCCAAATTATTCTTCAACGATCATATATTTTCTTCTTTGGAGAACTAAATTTTGTTTCCACTTCATTGAATTTTTCTAAAGTCGAAAAATCTTGGGCGAACCAAGAAATTGTCTTCGATGAACTTAGAATTTTTAAACTAACCCCAGGTGAATCTTGGTCGTTGATTTCCAAATCAATCACGATCTAGGCCGCCAGTTCACGAAAATTCATAATCACCATGAAGACATGAAATTTGACCTCGCGGGATAATTTCTAACTCTACAACTTGCACATCGATGCAATTAATCATCTCTTCGACCATTTTGAGTGCAAATTTGGGTTGAATTTGCTCAAAAAATGGGGATTTCACTCCATTTTTACAAATTTCTACAAATTCAACACATATCAAACTCTACAATAGACAATTTTCCAAATTCACACTAGTCTTTGGCCCATACGAGTTCGATGTTGAACCAAAATCTCTTATACCAACCTGTGACATACCCAACTCCCTTACTAAGCCACGTTACTACCAAATTGACTAACATATTGATTCAAATGTGGAAGAAATGTGAAACACGACATACATACATGCTATTATCATTAATTCATAAAAATGCGAATGAAAATGGTTTAAACATGCAAAAACATATTTAAACAAACACAACAACATTCATACATAAAAAATATGAAGTAAATGCATCATTCAATCATAACAGTAAGACTATAAATGATATAGTGATCAAAACACTTATCTTTTAAAACATTTTGCACAAATGGATACAGACAAAGGACATTCCTCCCAACTGTAGGCTCAATTCTCTTTGCAACAAACCACCCCCGAGATGGGGATATGAGTCCACAAGGATTGAAAAGATCGAACGAGTGTCTACATTCCACTATAAGTAGATGAAAACTCACTAAAACACATTGACATGACTCCTAAAACAATTCCAACCACCCAACTCTCTTCCCCATTAGTTTGCACAACTCAAGGATGACATTTCCTTCTCTACACCGTAGTCCCCGAGACAATATCCAACCCCTCTATATATCCAACACAAAATGGATAAGAATATCTTTATTGGGGGCTTGAGGAAATCTAGCTACAATAAGAGTGCTCACACAACAAGATCACTTGATATTGGGTAATTTTCTCAATAACCAGCATAACAACCTCATTCTCAGCATAATTTTCATCTTCAACAATATGTCTTCAATACCCACTATGGTTGACCACTTTTTCCCACACTCAACTCTATTTTTCCTCCCTGCCTTTTAACTGTAAAAATTGTTCTTCTTCCTATTGTAACTAAATTTGATCATCTTTTTCCTTACGAAAGAAAGAAAAAACTTTGTCTAGTTATCACCTAGTTCAATTATTTTATTAACTTGTTCTATTGAGTTATAAATATTCTTCAAGAAAACATTAAATATTTTAATTTTCTAACATGATCGAACTTAGATCTAGATGTCCTTTAAAGAATAAAATAAATGAACAGGATTTACTTTCATGTGAAAAGTTGCAATCATGTTAATCGTATCTTTCATACCCGACAGATCTAACGATCCAAAATTAATGCGATCAATGGTTCCTAATTTCTTTCGAAAGTGAAGTTACCTATGTTTTAATCATATATTTGATACTGAGAGGATCTAATGGTTCTAACATTATCACGTTTGATGGCCCTAATTGAATTTGGGCCTGAAACTAACCACTAGTTAATGAATACTTTCACATCCAAAGATCTAACAGTTTTACAAGAGTTTAATATAACGGATTAAATTCCTTTCAGGACTAAACTTGCGTAGAAATTAAAGGATTTTTTATTATCTGAGATAATTAGATGATGACACATGGATTCCACTTATTGTTCACGGTTAAAATTATGACATATTAAATTGTTGATTGAAGGCTCACATGTTCGCACCTTAAATTTCGTTAAGTCCACATGCGTTGGTCGTTGAAATAATATTAATTACGTAAAGGGTGGCAGGTTAAGTTTGTATTCACTTTGGAGAGTTCTTGAGAATATCTTTGACACTGGTAAAAGATAATGCCCACAATTCATACTAGGGAAAGGTAAGAAATCAAAACCAAATTCAAATTTTTCAATTTTAAATCTTATACAGTGAAAGAAAGAGTATAATGTCGGCTAGAGCCAAAGAATGAACTTTCCAGCTTGATGAATTATTTTTAAAATGGCATAAAATAAGAGAAGATCTTGGTAAACATGGGAAATTCGATAGTTTATGGTGTAGAACCTTCATCATCAATAATATTGAAGGGGAAAATACATCTTCATTGAAAAATATTCAAGGTGAAAGTTTAGGAGTGCCTGTAAATGGGGGTTTCCTAAAACATTTCATGATTTATTGAATTTTCTTAGAATCTCTTTGTACATACCATTGAATAATCATTTAGTATATATATGTATAATTTTAATAAAAAAAAAGTCATCTTTGACCTATTCTATTTATGATCAGAGGTTGATATCTTTTCTTCTTGGATGTTAACATGGTTCACTACTATCATCTATAAACAATTGGTTGTCATTGATATCAACCCTTAGAGCATTCGATATACCACATAGTTGTGATCGATATTGATGGTTATTTGGTTGTAATTGATTTCAGCAAGAGTGGATGATGTCAAAATATGTGATGAGTGCATTTGATGAAGTTTACATGAAGCCCTGGAGGTGTGGTCATGAGACCCGAAGTTGTTTGAGGAATAAGGACATGAAGTACAATGTAAATGTAGGTAACTCACTCATGGATGGATAGTCCTCGTCGTGTTGTTTCCAGTGGTATTCCACGCGGTTCCCCATAGTTAGGTAGATATTCCCTCATGAAGTTAGAATCCATGAACAATGGTCAAGAATCCCTAAATTTTTTACAAGTCATTAATGAAAGGGTAAAGTTTTTGCAACAAGAAAGTTCAAGAAGCCCTAGGATTAAGGAGAAAAGTTACTTGGAAAAAGTATAAATACACCTCAAGGAGTATCTCATAATGGCACAAACACATTATTTGAATATCTATCTTATGATAATATTTTGGTCTATTGACGAATCTGAGGTCGATTCTGAGGGAACGAAGAAAATGCAAAGGAAGAGCGAAAGTTTCAAAGCTTAAAAGAGCTAGGGTTTTTTTGTAACTCTAATTAAGCAGACCCTTGTGTGTCAGCTTGAGAAAGTCATGCAAGGCACTCCCATAGGTCAAATAGGGATCATCATGTGAGGCCCTACTAGACAAGAGTTCTTAGTCCCGCGAGGCTAATAAAAATTTGGGGAATATGCTAGTGCCAGGTTGTTGAGGACTGAGGAAAGGTTATAGGTCAGTAATAGAGAGTATCGGGTCAGCTACAGGATCAAAGGCATTTTTTAAGGGTTATTCTTATGTTGTCATGGAAAATTCTTAGTGGTGATGATACATGGTATGGTTCACATTGGTGATGACATGATACCTTGTTAGAAGTACACTCTTGGCTATCTTGATATCTGGTTTGGTATGGTTATGGTGCATTTCTAGAGACGTATATTTATGATGTTGGTACATGGTTGAGACACACACTTGGTATATGTTAGAATATGTATGAGATACATATATTGATGACATTGGTAATTGGTTGAGGTACACCATTGATAGTATTTTCTTGGTACATATTATGGTACATGGTCTATGGATGATTGGCATGTTTTTTGAGGTATATGGTTGATGATATGGTGCATGGTTAGAGACATATGTTGGTGATCTTGATACATTCTTTGGTACTTTGTTGAGGCACTTCATTGTTGATATCATATGGTACATGGTGCATGGGCTGATTGAGACATAGAATGAGTGATATGGTATATGGTTGAGGCACATCTCATGGTACATGATTTATGGTACATGTTGGTATATGGTTGATGGTATGGTATAGGTTTTTTGCATGATATGTTACATGGTTTATGCATGGTAATGTACAAGTTTTGGTGCATTTTTTATGAACGGTTTGGTACAGTTGTTGGTGCATTGTTGATGCATGATTTAGTATAGGTGTTGTTGCATGGTTGGTATAGGTTGATGTGTATGGTTTATGCATGGTTGGTATAGGTTGTTGTATGCTATAAAATTCCACACACATTTGCAGAGAGAAATTGAGAAATAAGAAGCAATAGAGAAAGAATGGAATAATTCTCATTAACCGTAATGAATAATGAATAATTTACACATGATATACTCTGTACAACTCAACCAATGTGCATTGGATGTGAATCCAATGCACCATAGTGGTGGTCTAGATTGATCTAGACACACACCAATGGTTACGAGAGTGAACTTCCACTTATTCTAGTCTCTCGGGCAGTTACGAGAGTGAACTTCCACCAAGCTGAGTTAACTAGTCTACCAGTCTCCAGTTAACTGACTGAAACAAAGTGAAGTGAGGAGGAGATCAAGGAATCATGGGTAATGCACTAGTCTAGTGATGATGCCAAGGCTAATGTGCATTAGCTGGTGATGATCCCAATGTTGAATGGTCACAAAACCAATGCAACATCTAGTCCACTCAACTAGTCAAACTGAAGTGAAAAATGAAGAAAATATTCTCCCTAAACTTTAGGAGACTGGATAAAGACTAATAAAAATAGGAAAAAAAACATAGGGAAAATAAATCCTAGGTGTGTGTGAAGTAACTCCAACAAGGTCATCACCCTTGTCGGCATTTAGTGGATCTTCAATAAAGACTGCATTAATTACATGTGGTTTGTCTTTGAAATTTCCCTTGAGAACACTCTTTTCTTGAAATCTATAGCTCTAGGTTGTCTGACCACTTTTCTTTCAATAATGACATTCCATATCTCCTTTTTATTTAGTTTATTTGCTACAATTGTACATTGGGTATAATGTAGTCTCAGGTTTAGTATGACCTTCTGTATCAACTACAATTGTTATGTTTTCTTTAGCTAAGAGAGATGAAATCATGTCTTCTAGAGTTTGAGAAGACACATTGGTAATCACTCAATCTATCTCTATTGGTCACATTCCCTAGGTATTCACACTCACATTGACTCCATGGCTCTCAATACTATTGAATTTGCAATATTGGAAGCCTTATCTTTCAAATTCTTGAGACCCTTGATATGGCTTCAAACTCATATACTCTTCCCTACTTTGATACCATATTACAAAATAGATAGATCACTAAATGAGGAAATCTTATTATAGGGTTGATTCACATAACTAATCTCAAAGTAAGATAATCATAATAACACAATATGATATTATCAATAAATAACTATTGTATCTATTACAATGCAATTCACCTCCTTATATATGATTGTTCACTTAGAAAGTCATTTCAACTTATGAATGTGGGATACACAAAAAATAAACAAAATAATAAACTATAATCTAAATTCATAAAGTTATTTTATTAAAAATGTAATCCTTATATCCTAACATCTAATAATAAAGACCATCCATTCTTTGGCTAGCACATGAAATTGAGTACTATACCCTAATATTGATTCCTAGTTTTGATGTAAAAAATCCTTCAATGTATTTGTGCTCATTCTTTCTCCCTAGAACCTTCCAACCAATACCTATTCCGATAGCCCTACCACCCAATTCATTTTCACATCATCACCTAAAACCAAGATAATCATATTATGTCACTTTTCAGACATACCTTTTACTAAATCTGATTTCAAGTGTATCCCTACCTCTTTTATGACTCCCTAAATTTTATATACATCCACAAGCATTATTACCTTGTTCATCCCTTTCCACCAATAGTAACCCTAATTCAAAAAATATGGCATGCTTGATTCCATTTGCTAAGTTCTCTCCTACTCTTAGTGGTGCTAATGACCTCACCATTGGGTCTTCTTCCTCAATGTTCTTTAAGATCACACTAGAGAATCAGCGTGTCGTCTGTCAGCGTAGAAGGGTGTCGGATTATCAAGATTTTGGCGTACCGGGGCTTCGAAATATTGTTCTACTGGTTAACGATATGTCTCAGGGTTGGTCAGTTGATAGGAAAGAACACGAGAGTGGAACCACGATACTGGTGTGTTGAGAGATCGTGACTTCGGAACACCGGGGTACTACTTTGCAATTGGTTTGACAATGCGTTGGGGGGAAAAAGACCGGTGTAATGGGGTCTCGATGGAAGATTGTGAGTCGTCGATCTAGATAGGGCCTCCACTCTAGTTATAACTTCAACCATTCATTTCAATACAAGAAAAATACACAAAGATATGCAGAGGTTTTTGTTCGGTTTCTCGATATAACAATCATAGTGGCACACAAATTTGGAATATTTTTATTAAATTTGAAAGGAATGGACGGATACATCAATATGAGTTATGTTCCTCTTTGGTCTCTTAGACCTCTGCACACTACACATGATGACACTCAATCTCACTCTTTCTCCCTTTTCCTCCTATTTTTCCAATTACATATACAAAACCAAATTCAACAATCCCTCAAATATTCTCTAGAACTAACAATCTCAATCTCCCCCTAAATTCTCTATCAAGCATCAAATTTAGTTATTTATTTGTTCTATTACATAGGAAAATATTTGACACCTATGAAAACCTCCAAATCCTAACATATCTTCTAGATATATCCACATAACTATTACAAATAAATAAAATTAAGAAAACCAACTTCCTTTGGTAAAAGTCTATGATCCTTGGGTCAATCTCAAAATTAATTTCCATATGATCTTGCATCATACTCCCAGGGAAGAAAAGGATTGTCCATGAGATATTCAATTATTGTTTCATGCTTGGAAATTTCTATTGCTTTCATCCAAGTAGCATCCTTCACTGGCTTATTCTTCCATTTGACCAAATACTGAAAGTATTTTTTTTCCCTAGTTCTCTTTGCCACTTTCTAATCTAAGATTGTCTCAATCTCTTTCTAAATTGTTCTAGGAAGTTGTTCCTTCCATCCAATGGTATGATTTTCATCATTTACAAGTTCATTTGTTGAAACATCCTCTGTCCTTTTGAAGGGATACAAATCTGCAACATTAAATATTAGAGAAATTCCAATATCTCATGGAAGTTCTATTTCATAAGCATCGAAAGAAAATTTTCTTAAAATTTTACATTGTCCAATCTTCTTAAGATTTAGTTTGTTATATGTTACTATAGTAAATATATCCTTTCTAAAGTATGCCATAACCAATTCACCAACTTTAAAATCCACTTTTTTTCTTCTCATGTCTACTCTCTGTTTGTACTTGTTTTTTATTTCCTGTAATTTTTGTTTGACTCTTTCGTGTAGCTCTTGCATGCTTACTACAAAATCTTCACCATCAAAAATCTCAATTCTTATTTTCCTAAATTTCTCAATTCAAATACTCTTCATGGATGCATTCCATACAAAATTTTAAATGGACACATCCATGTGCTTCTGTTAGGTGACTCATTATATGCAAACTCAAATTGAGCAAGCACTTAATCCCACTTCTTGGGATTCTCATTCACAAAAAATTTCAAAATGTTTCCCAAAATTATGTTTACCACCTCTATTTTCCCATCAATCTATGGATGATATGCTAAGCTAAAATTGAGATTAGTATTGGAATATTCACCAATACTAAGAGGGGGGTTAATTAGTTTTGGTCACTTTTTACCACTTTTAATAAGAACATGCAATCATCAACTTATCAACAATTTATTACTTATGATAGAATTCAAAATATTATGAACAATTCCATTCAAAAATGCATAACATATAACCACATATACACAATACACAAGAATTTTACATGGAAACCCAAATGGGAGAAAACCCATATTAATCCCAAATGGGATTATTTGATATAGAGACATTATTAACATTGGATGGAATTCTTCCTATGCTTTATGAAATGAATGTCCATGTGAAAATGTCTCAGATTTGCACAATGTATATTGTAGAATACATACATACAAGGAAATTAGCATGTCTTCAATTGAATAATTAGTATACGATGTCAGATTCTTTCACAGGTCCAACGTTTAAAGGTTGGACTACTATCATCGATATAGAAAACATTGAAAATTATTTGAAGTTTGATGGAAAATGAATACTATGTATGGCAGTGTGTAAGTATATGGTTCCGTTTCATTATTTTAGTAGTATGGGATGAATGATTAAAGAGTGCCATGTGTCAAGATACCAATTCAATAATGTTGTGATTTTAGTGAAATGCAGCTTGATAGAAACTGCAAAATCACTAGCATCGGAGATAAGGGAACAATTTCCTCGAGATGAATTATTGGAGGCCATGTCTTGGTATACCCTCAATATTGGAACCCTGAACACAATAGAGAGGCTAAAAGAGTTGACTTTTTAGCAAAATAAAAAAAATTACTGTACCAATTTGGCAAGAATTCCAATGTACAAGGGGAAGAGATTGAAGGTATATTAGATTCATCAAAGTTGTATCAACAAGCCAATCCCTTTGGTCAAACAATGTTAGCTCAATATTTTGGTTTGGAGAAACCTATACAACATGGTACAATAACAAGATTATGGATTAAATTAGCTGAAAGCCAATACCTAGAAGAAACCATGTTAGAATATTTCAAATTAGCAGATTTATGTCAAACCATGATTTTGGGATCAATGTCAGTTGAGAGAATGTTTAGTGCACTATCATTATTGAAGTCAAAGTTGAGGAACAATCTTGATAAACATATGGATACATGTTTAAGATTATATGTAACTGTAATATCCCTAAGGCCGAACCCAATTGTAAGTGTAAATACAAATGTACTTAAGCTGGTGAGTTGTTTTGATATCATTTTTGTATGCACATTTCATGGCATAGTGCACGCATGTACTGCGCATTAAAATGAGGAAGTGTGCACATTCCAGGATACCACACGCAACATCTTAAGTGCGCGTGATGTTGAGTCCATGGATCCTTTGTGTATATGATATGTTTTATAGGTTGGTGAGACAGTTATTATAAGCTAGGATGCTTATGTTTTGATTAGGCCGGAGAGCCTAGATGTTAAAGGCTAGTGTGCCTGTTTCTGTACATGTCTCATATTTAATATAAAATACATTGTTGCACGCAGACTGACCACGATAAAAGAGATGGGGGAATAAACTCCACTAGTTAGGGAAAGGGAAGGGCTAAGTTAAGGAAAGGGGCTAAGCTAGGGAGCTTGAGCCAAAAAGGAATATTATATTAATATTTCTTTAAATCATAAAGTATGGATAATTATTTTATCCTAAGTTCTAAAGTTGGGGACAAGTGGGCCAACGTAGCTCCCAACACGACAAGTGTCAAGTTGGGGACATGCATACATATTGTTGGGACTCACTTCATTGAGGGGGCTTCCCCATCATTCTTACGATCATCTTTTCCATCATTCCATCCATCATTCAACCATGATGCCATGGCCATTTTCACTCACATAGTCAGTTATCCTCAGACAATTATTTCACTGTATCTGAACTTGTATCCATAGCCATTTTGTGTTGGTGTACCTGGTTAGCTTGGGAAGCTGGACTAAAGAATCTAGTTGTCAGGCTCGTGGGATACTGAAGAAGCGGGTTATCAGGCCCGTGGGATATTGAAGAGGCGGGTTGTTAGGCCCGTGAGCAATTCTCTGGGTGAGAGAATTGTTGGGAGTTGATTTCCTGAAGGTGCTAAACTGCAGCTACAGGGCTCTGAGACTTCCTGTCTAGCCTGTTGCTGAAGCCCTGGAAGGGAAGTGGGTTAGCTGAGGGACTGTTGAACATAGAAGGGGCACACTTCCTTAGGTGGGATAGGCATGGGGGGGAATGAGAGACTGTAGGTTGTTAGTTGATTCATGATTGAGACTTTCTTGTTTTCCATGAGCCATTAGCTTGGTTAGGAACCCTTTACCCAAGTGGAGTTTAGTCCCATCTCGAGGGTGACTCATTGTTGAGAGTGATGAACAGTGTGGTCTAAGGCTGGGAGGTTTGTGGAAGGTCTGTACACAGTTGGTGACATTCTTACCAAGATAAGTGTCAATTGTGTGATAAGTTTACATGTTGCATTGTTATTTACATGTTTATTTTATGGGTATTTCCTATATATGTTGCATGTATGCATTCACTGTTATTTCATTATGAATCCATACATTTACGCAATGTATTTGTCTGTTCGCGTTTTACATGTAAATCTTCCGCAAGTGTTCTATGTGCATATGCTTTAATTGCATGCTGTTAGAAAAATTTATGTTGCATAGCTCAGTTAGATGCTGAGTATGTTACAACATGTTCCGCACAGAGAACGGTTGTGTTCTCTGGCATAGCATGACCTGACATGGATGGTCGGGGACATTACATTTTGGGTATCAGAGCATCAAAGAATGTTCTGGAGTGGCATTTCCCAGCCTATGGGTGGCTGGGGATGTTACAATTTGGTATCAGAGCTTCAGTTTTCAACACTGAGCCTGGATGGGCCGCGAAAGTTGAGTTGAAGCAAAATGTCAGAGAGGATTTATTTCGAAGTGGCCAAATTTCAGTTTGTAAAACATCCATGGTAAAAATAACAACAACTGGGCAGAAATGGGGAAAAGCCCCAATTTTTGTGGTTGAATTCATGATAAAATGGAGAAATTCATCCAAGTGATGAGATATTACTGATTTAATATCTGTTCTAGCAAATTCAGACCTAGAATTGGTCGAATTTGAAGTTACAGTGAGTCCATGATAGTTGGAGCGAGTTTTATAATTAAAATTCTCAATTCATGAATTAAGTTTGGGAAAAATTCATTCCAGAAATGTCAACCCACAACGATCTGTTGTTACAGAGGTTGAGCTAGTGTTATCGGGGTGAAATTGAATGAATTTCATAGTTGCTGAATGTCTATGGTTAATTGGGAAAGGTTCCAATTTCTGTAGTGGAATTCACGAGGAATCAATGCGCATAAAGGTGAATGTGCGCAGTTGGGCGCACCAAAAATTCATGTGGTGTAGTGAAAATATCGGGATAGGTAAAATTTGACACTGCGCTGCAAGGAATTGGTGTGTTGATGCTCGCATTGAATTTTGGTGTTGCATAGAAAAATGATAGCGTGCAGGTGCGCACGATAAAAATTTAGTGGCGCGCGGAAAATTTTGGCACCACGCGGAAAATGTGGCGTGCAGGTGCACGTGGTAAATTGTGGCGCTGCGCAGAAGAATATTGTGTGTGGATTTGCATGCTAAATTTATCATTGCATGGTGTGCACACATGTAGTAATGGTGCACGTGGTGTGTGCAGTATTGCAAAGCACAAAGGAGTTTGGTTGGTGTGTGCACAATATGAGTATAAGTTGTCTCGCAATAGTGTAATCAATGGTGCGTGCATATTATTGTGTGTGGTGGGGGCATATTGAACTTTGTCATGGTACAATGCATAGAGAAAAATGCATGTGGAATATTAGTGCGCGATACAAAGAACTACGTGCAACGAGTATTAATGCAAGAACCAAAACTGCACGCTGTAGATATTGGCACGCGACACAAAAGTGTGTGTAAGTTATTGGCGCGATAAAGAAGTGATACACAATGGTTTTAAAGTGCGTGAAGCATGATTTACCTTGTGATGTTGCAGAACATGGTAAATACGGGTGCACATATTGAAATTTGTGGGCGTGAAGTTGTTTGAAGGTGAAGAACAACAGAAATAGTGAAGGGTAAATTATAAGACCCAACTAGCTCCATGGAGCCATAACTTTCTGCTCAAGACTCATAATTGAGCATGTGAGCAGGCGTTGGAAAGGTATTGGACAATGGAATATAATTGTCCCCTCAGAAAATTGATCAAGGAATTCAAATTTCCAGTAAATCAAAAGAAATGATTCTGATATATATTATTGAACCAGAATGGTTCGTATTTTCATAAAATTGTTGAAACAATTAGCCTGACAAAGTTTTGTTGGCTACACATTTTGCAAGAGCTAACAAAAAATAGATCAAGATCAGCTTAGAGTCTAGATTAATGGAAGAGGCACAAGGGAATTGAATCTAGGAAGATGAATTCAGAGGGATGGATGTCCATTTGAGCATTGAAGGAACAAACTCCAATGGACATGGAGAAGAAAGGAATGAAAACATGAATATGGCAGAGACCATTAAAAATTTGCAGAAGGATGTCCAAAGACATAAGGTTGATAATAGAAGTCTTATGAGAGCCAAGGAGTAGCAAGATGACTTCAACATGAATTTATTACTGATCTTGAACAAAATAGAAAATAAATTGGATAAGGAGAGTGGCTCGAGCAAATCGGGAAGTCACAAGTCTCGTGATGAGAAAAGAAAATAAAGAAGTGTTAGAAGACATCACCATCACTCCCCAAGGCATTCCAATAAGAGGGAACACATCAACTTAAGTCCGTCCCCTGTCAGGAAGCATAAGAGTTATGGGGTGGATGAACTACGAGGAGAAATGAACAAAATCAAACCTCCTACATTTGATGATGAGCACAAGAAGGATGAAGATGCAGAAACATGGTTGTTGGGCATGAGAAAGTATTTCCAATTGCATAATTATTCTTCTCATGCAGAAGGTAGAGTTGTCATCTATCAACTCAAAGGAAAATCATCCATGTGGTGGGATCAACTTGTGCAGGTGAAACACATCAAAGAGAAAAGTGTTACTTGGAGGGAATTCAAGAAGTATTTCAAGAAGAAATACTTGACTAAGAGATACTATGACAAGAAAATGAAAGAGTTATTTGAACTCAAGCTTGGGAGTATAACCATTGATGAATATGAGAGAAGGTTTTTGGAACTATTAAAGTATGTCTCTTTCATCAAGGATGAGACAGTGAAGATTCAAAGGTATTTGAGTGGATTGCCATCATTTATCAGTGAAAAAATACAGTATGACGATCCAAAGACATTGGAGGAGACCATAAGGCGAGCTAAAAGCCTATATGATCAACAAAAATCAAGGCCAACATTCCAAAAAGCTTGGGAAGACAAAAATAAAGTCAAGGTGGATCAAAGGAAGAAGGGATATAAGCCACCATTCTTCAGAAAGTATCCTCAGGGACACCAAACTCTTAAAGAACCCAGAATGATTGACATAAGGAGTCAAAGGCCAAGGCAACCACCTATTCAATGTTGGGGTTGTAAAGGGGATCACATGTTCATAGATTGTCCTCACAGAAGTGATAAAGGGAGGACTGTTCGCAATGTATAGCAAGCTAAAACAATGGAGGACATGGACATAAAGGTACCCAGGATCTATGTAGACCTAGAAAACAAGAAAGCAGAGTATCAGTCACATATGATTGAAGTGTAAGGTATGATCAACAACCAAACCATTGCTATTTTAATTGATTCAGGATCTAGTCATAGTTATATAGATCTTAAGATGGTGGAAAGTTTGCATTTTCCAAGAAGAAAGCATGGAAAATATTGGTTGGTGCGGCTGGCTATAGGAACCAAAAGAAAAGTTAATGAGATGGTTAAGTCATGTCTTATGGACATGATTGGAATGAACACCCGAGAAGATTTGAACATCTTGCCTTTAGGTTCCTATGACTGTCTAATTGGGATGGATTGGTTGGACCAACATCATGCTCTCCTAGACTTTCATAAAAAAACATTTACTTGCTTGGATGAAGAAGGTAAACTAAGGAAAGTGCAGGGAATTCCCAGGGTAGTAACCATCAGAGAGATTTCATCATTGCAACTGAAGAAATGTTACAGAAAAGGGTGTCAAATATTTGCAGCTCATATGGAAGAGACACCTAGAGATAATTTTCCAAATTTAGAATATTATGCAGTCCTGGAAGATTTTGAAGATGCGTTCAAGGAGGTACCGGGACTACCCCCAAGGAGGGATATTGATTTCTCTATAAATCTAATGCCTGGCGCAGGTCCAGTGTCAAAGACTCCTTACAGAATGAGTACACCAGAGTTGAAGGAGTTGCAAATGCAACTTGAAGAAATTCTTAAGAAGGGGTATATATTCCCAAGTGTGTCACCTTGGGGTGCCCCAATCTTGTTTGTGAAGAAGAAATATGGAACATTAAGATTGTGCATTGATTTCAGACAGTTGAATAAAGTGTATGTAAAGAACAAGTATCCTCTGTCGAGGATTGATGATCTCTTTGATCAATTGAAGGATGCAAAGTTATTTTCAAAGATAGATCTCCAGTCAGGATACCATCAGGTAAGGATTAAAGAATAAGATATCAGCAAGACCGCCTTCAGGACAAGCTATGGTCATTATGAATTCATAGTGGTGCCATTTGGGTTGTGAATTGCACCAGTTGTTTTCATGTGCTTAATGAATGGTGTTTTCCAAGAATATTTAGACAAGTTTGTCATTGTCTTTTTGGATGACATTCTCATATATTCCAAGTCAGAGGAAGAACATGAACATCATTTAAGGATGGTTTTGCAAGTATTAAGGGAGCATCAATTGTATGCCAAATTGAGAAAGTGCTCATTTTATCAGAAGAAAATTCACTATTTGGGTCATATCATTTCAAAGGATGGGATAGCAGTGGATCCTAAGAAGATAGAAGCCATTAGATAATGGGAAATGCCAAAGAATGTAACATAGGTCAAATCATTCATGGTCCTTGCAGGATACTATAGAAGATTTATCGAAGAATTTTCAAAGATTGCACACCCAATCACTTCCTTGCAAAGAAAGGGTGTGAAGTTTCAGTGGACATTGGATTGTGAGAAGAGTTTCCAACACTTAAAACAGTTATTAACAAGTTCTCCAATACTTAGGATAGCAGACCCAAATGAAGACTTCATTTTATGCATAGATGCATGTAAAGAGGGACTTGGTGGAGTCCTCAGTCAAAATGGGGTTGTGATATGTTATGAATCAAGGAAGTTGAAGGAGCATGAAATAAACTATGCCACTCATGATTTGGAGTTGGACGCCATAGTACATGCCTTGAGGAAATGGAGACACTACCTCATGGGGAAAAGGTTTGAGATGAGGAAAAACCACAATGGTCTGAAATATTTGTTCGATCAACCAAATTTAAATGCTAGGCAAAGCAGATGGTTAGAATTTCTAAGCGAATATGACTTTGATATAAAGCATATCAATTGGAAAGAGAACAAAGTGACTGATGCACTCAGCAGAAGAGTGCATGAAATGCATGCTACAACCATTAGCATGTATCAATCAGATTTGAAACACAAAATTATAGAGACCACCAAATCAGATTTACAATACAAGGATTTAGTGGCAAAACTACAGCAAGGTAATTTGCAGCAGAAAATTGAAGAATACAAGCTAGATAAGGATGAAATTCTTTTGTACAGGGGCATAATCTATGTACCAAATTTCCAGTAGTTGAAAATTTTGATATTGGGAGAAATGTATAATGTGCCTTATGCTGGGCACCCAGGATATCAGAAAACTATTGTAGCTATCAAGAGCCAATATTATTAGCCAGGCATGAAGAAAGAGGTTGTTGATTTTATTGCCATTTGTTTGGAATGTCAAAAGGTAAAGGCTGAGCATAGACACCGAGATGTTTTTCTACAGCCATTACCCATTCCTGAGTGGAAATGGGAAGTTGTAACCATGGATTTCATTACCAAAATGCCTAGAGCAAACAAGCAACATGATTCTATCATGGTATTGGTGGATAAGATTACTAAAGCTGCCCATTTTATTCCGGTTAAGCTCACTCACAAGGCAACGAACATTGCTGATGTTTATATGAGAGAAATTTCTAGATTACATGGCATACCCAAGACAATTGTGTCTGACAGAGATCCAAAATTTACCTCAAAATTTTGGAAGGGATTATTTAATGGATTTGGAACAAATTTGAATTTTAGTACATATTATCATCCATAAATAGATGGACAAACAGAGAGGGTGAATCAGGTGATTGAGGATATGTTGAGGATGTATGTGATGGATAAACCATTAACATGGGAAGACTACCTACACTTGGTATATTTTTCTTATAACAATGGGTACCAAGCATATCTAAAGATGAGCCCATTTGAGGCACTTTATGGAAGAAAGTGCAACACACTGGTAAGCTGGGATGACCCAGCAGATAGAGAAGTGGTTGGGCCAGATTTTCTCAAGGAAATGGAAGAGAAAATGTTGAAAATAAAACAAAACTTAAAGGCTTCCCAAGACAGGCAGAAAATCTATGATGATAAGGGCAGAACTCACAGGGAATTTAAAGTGGGTGACCATGTATTCTTGAAAGTGAAAGCCAACAGAAGTTCTCTGAAGTTGGGAAATTATTGGCAGCTCGCTATTGTGGGTTGTTTGAAATCCTAGAGAGGATTAGTCCAGTAGCTTATATGATTGCATTGCCTACATGTATGTATGTTCATAATGTATTCCATGTATCCTTGCTAAAGAAATATATACCTGATACTAATCATGTTATTGATTGGAATGTGATTCAGGTGGAGCAAGAAGGCGCTTTTCAAGTGCATCCGGTGCGCATTCTGGACTAGAAAATCAAACAGCTCTAGAATCGAACCATAGGGCTTGTAAAGGTCCAATGGACCTGGTACAGTCCTGAGGACGCTACTTGGGAGCATGAGGATTTAATGCAGGCAGAATAGCCGCATCTTTTTGAGGATTTTTTAAATTTCGTTGTACATGGGTACATGATGCACTAAGGACAGTGCATAAATAAGGGGAGGGGATTGTAATATCCCTAAGGTCGAACCCAATTGTAAGTATAAATACAAATGTAATTAAGCTGGTGAGCTATTTTGATATCATTTTTGTATGCACATTTCATGGCATAGTGCGTGCATGTACTGTGCATTAAAATGAGGAAGTGTGCACATTCCAGGATACAACGTGTAGCATCTTAAGTGCGCGCGATGTTGAGGCCAGGGAGCCTTTGTGTATATGATATTTTTTATAGGCTAGTGATCCAGTTATTATAAGCTAGGATTCTTATGTTTTGATTAGGCCAGAGAGCCTAGATGTTAAAGGCCAGTGCACCTTCTTTTGTACATGTCTCATATTTAATATAAAATACATTGTTGCGCGTAGACCAACCATGATAAAAGAGATGGGGGACTAAACTCCACTAGTTAGGGAAAGGGAAGGGCTAAGTTAAGGAAAGGGGATAAGCTAGGGAGCTTGAGCCAAAAAGGAATATTATATTAATATTTATTTAAATCATAAAGTATGGATAATTATTTTATCCTAAGTTCTAAAGTTGGGGACAAGTGGGCCAACGTAGCTTCCAACACGACAAGTGTCAAGTTAGGGACATGCATACATATTTTTGGGACTCAGTTCATTGAGGAGGCTCCCCCATCATTCTTACGATCATTTTTTCCATCATTCCATCCATCATTCAACCATGATGCCATGACCATTTTCACTCACGCAATTAGTTATCCTCAGACAATCATTTCACTGTATCTGAACCTGTATCCATAGCCATTTTGTGTTGGTGTACAAGGTTATCTTGGGAAGCTGGACTGAAGAAGCGGGTTGTTAGGCCCATGGGATACTGAAGAAGCGAGTTGTCAGACCCGTGGGATATTGAAGAGGCGGGTTGTCAGGCCCGTGAGCAATTCTCTCGGTGAGAGAATTGATGGGAGTTGATTTCATAAAGGTGCTAAAATGCAGCTACAGGGCTCTGAGACTTCCTGTCTGACCTGTTCCTGAAGCCTTGGAAGGGAAGTGGGGTAGCTGAGGGAATGTTGAGCAGAGAAGGGGCACACTTCCTTGGGTGGGACAGGCATGGGGGGGGAATGAGAGACTGTAGGTTTTTAGTTGAGTGAGCATTGTGATGGAGTCTTTCCTATTTTCCATGAGCCATTAGCCTGGTTAGGAACCCTTTACCCGAGTGGATTTTAGTCCTAGCTCGGGGGTGACTCACTGATGAGACTGATGAACAGTGTGGTCTAAGGCTGGGAGGTTCGTGGAAGGTCTCCATGTAGTTGGTGACATTCTTACCAAGATAAGTGCCAATTGTGTGATAATTTTACATGCTGCATTGCTATTTACGTGTTTATTTTATGGGTATTTCTTGTATATGTTGCATGTATGCGTTCACTATTATTTCATTCTAAATCCATGCATTTACTAAATGTATTTTTCTGTTTACATTTTACATGTAAAGCTTCTGCAGGTGTTCAGTGTGCATATGTTTTAATTGCATGTAGTTAGAAAAATTTATGTAGCATAGCTCAGTTAGATGTTGAGTATGTTACAGCATGTTCCACACAGAGAACAATTATGTTCTCTGGCATAGCGTGACCCGACATTGATGGTTGTGGACGTTACAATATGGGTATCAGAGCATGAAAGAATGTTCTGGAGTGGCATTTGTCGGCCTGTGGGTGGTTGGGGATGTTACAGTAACAAAGTATGACATAACAATTTTCCATTCGATAGATCACTAGCTCTTTGGTGATTAGATTGTGATAGAAGGGGCGAATACAACACAACAAATTCCTCTAATGAACTTGATATGGAAGATAATCTTTTGAAGGCTCATAATAATAGTTCAACTATAGAGTTTCCTCGTTTAGAATATAGAAAATGAGGGTTGACATGTTGATGTGAACTGGGATATTAATATACCCCAAGATGCTATATAAACCAATATACATGAGGGGACTCTTATTTTGACTTACATGTTCCATTGATGATTGGAGTTGTAGAATCAATGAATGGAATGGCACATGTGATGTGATTCTTGTTATTTTATTGACTTAATTGTTTCTCAATTTTTGGAGTACACTGGAAAAAGGTAATTCTTTATGGGAGCAAGATTACCATCTGTAAATTTGAGATTGCATTTAAGGTAAAAATAGGTTCTATATTTTTTATTAAATAGTGTAACATTGAAACTACATTTATTTGATCCAAGCTATTTTAAGTTTGATGGTTTGATAGTTAACCAAGACATTCTCTTTTTCCTATATGTGATAGGAAATGAAGTTGGCATTTGATGAAGTTGAGACCTATCTCTTCACATAGATAGTGTCCTAGTATTAAAGGCTAAATAACTAATTAACAAGACTTTTGCTAAGAAAGAATGGGATCATTCAAGACTCAAGTGCATGAAAATTCTTGGATTTGTAACTTTGATATCTTGGAAAATTTTAATGGTTTGTTTGTTTTTTGCATTTGGACCATTTTTCAACTTTGGAAGTTTGGTTTTATTTTGATTAAAGATTGTGTTAGTCCCTTGAATGCTTCTATTTCTCATTTGATGCTTAACTGAAGATTGAGCCCTTTGTAGTAGCTTGATTAGTTTATTTAGAATAAATTATTTTTATTTATATTTTCTTTGAGAAGATATGTTGGTATTCATAAAAGGAATGATCCATGAGTTGCTAAGCGAAGAGAAAAATGGTCTATGCACCGGCCTACTAGATTCCTATGCATTCATCATAGGACATCTATTTTCAATGAGACCAACATTCCTCTAATGAATTTATAATTTTAATGTCATGAATAAAAAAACTTTACATGTAGCCTCTCAATAAAAATTTTATGAAATGATTTGTAATCTAGTCTAGTCATTTCAAAGGAAATCAAGCACAATCTATGCATAAAAATTGAGTCTTATGAAAATAATTCATATGCAATCACCCAAGCTAATCAATACCTACTCAAACTCTGATCATTGTTGAGATTGTTATAGATTTCCTTCTTATTGAACAATTCTAAATCTAACTTTTGAATTAATCCTTCACCACTAAACCACTCCTTGCAGAAAAGAAACCACTCAGATGAAATGAATTAAAAGATATATATTACATTTGCAAGAAGTTAAATCCTCTCAAAAGATATACTCTATGATTTCATAAATAAAATTCACACTTCAAAGAAATTGTAACTTCATTAAATCATAAATCCACAATCACGCCTCCATCTAGATCTGGCTCAACAATAAAAAATAGAGAACCTAATCTATGATATCATTCAGTGAGATGGTTGATATGTAACAAAAATAATAATAATCAAGTGAAAAGGACTAATTGAACCATTCAGGAAATATTACACTTTGAAGATAACAAACTCTTACAACAACAATTGCAATCTATTCAACAACATCAATACAAAAATAATTATTGCTTCAACAACATTAATCATACAGACTGCAAACAATGGTTAAGTTGTTGATTTATCATGTCACATGCACAGGAAGAGAAAACTAACAATCGATTGAGACGAGCTCTGTGTGGAGGTGGGCCCTTGCCTCCAAACATAGTTACCTATAAAAAACTTAAAAGAATTAATCACTAAGAGAAATTCAATTGAACATTGCCACTTCTTATTAAGAGATTAAATTATCAGATACAATGTTAATTCTCCAGTTCTCAATGGAAAAACAAGGACTAGATCCCTAGAATTAAAACTTTGTACATCTTTTAAACCATTCCCTATTATCAGAATAGAATGAAACTACCAATAGTTCGAATAGTCTTGAGAATATTTTGATTCTCAAACTGTTCATAGCTTCTTAAAACATAGACTATTAAAATTACAATAGAAAAAATTAGAAACTTATAAATCGGTGCTCCAATTGTTATCCAATGATGTGGAAAGATGCATGATTCCCTAGACAAGTTGTGCTAATTCCATTATCCATAAGATCACCCTCTTCCATCTAGGTATGTTAGATCCATGAGGAGAGTCAATCGATGGTGCCATAGTCTTCTTCGTGTGTGTTTCAGCATGATGTTTTAGCTAGGTGTTTCAACACTAGTTGGAAGCATATTTGTATTCATTCTTATTAATTCATCAGTAATCACCCAAATTAGGAAACATCATCCTAGTTTACAAGTACTCTTTGAATTAACATAACACAATCATGAATGAATAATGAATTATAAATTGTACCTGCTCCAGGGACCATGATTGATGTTCTCATAGGAAATGTAAACAATAGGGTCCGGGGATGAATCAATACAAGAGAATGAGAAATGATAAGGAAAAAGGGGCAATTTTATCACCCAACATCTCCCCCCAACTACACCATTGCATGTCCCCATGCAACTTCACTCACTTAGAATCGGAGTCTGAGTTGGGGCATGAAATTTTACAATGCAAATTAGAAATATTGTAGGATGATGCAACATTATCTTTTAATTTCTTGTATCCTCTAGAACAAATCACTTTTTCCCAACATTCCCTTTCAGTCTTCTTAGTCAATCTATACTTATGTTGATACTTCATTGTTGGCATCCAAATAAGAGGGAAATGAAATTTAAGCCCCAACCATTGTGGACAACAAGTCTAAATGCACTCAATATAGCTAGGAACCCAAGACAAATCATAGATAAAATTTTCATGACTATAGGGATCCTTGGTCCTCAAGGCCAGAGAGGATGCTTCCCATCTAAATCTTCTACCTTCCAGTGCAAGCAATATTTTTATCATTAATTGTTTTAACAAAAGAATCTACGACAAACCTTTGAAGGTATATAACTTTTCTAGTTATATAATATGAATACAGTATATGTTGATGTATATTAAAAACAATAATAGGAGTATGTGGTTCACCCCTAATCCATAATGTTTCTTCTCCTTCATTTTTCTGGATTTTGTGGAAGGAATTCCACCATTTTTCCTAATTGTTCACAAAAGAAGTGAAGGATCTCAGATGCACATCTCCTACATAGGGAATAGGATTAAATTTTATATCCAACGGGAAGGCCTATTCACACAAATAAATCTCACACAAGAAATGTTGATCTGAGAAATCACTCTGGGAGAAAGCTTCTAAAAAATCAGAGGTACTAATCATTTTATAAGGCCTTCCTTCCTTAATAGATTTAAGCTTAAAAATAGATAATTGTTCATGAAGGAAGACTGGGTATGAGGGAGAAAGGATTCTATAGCTCAACATCTCTTCTGCTAACAAATACATTTGATTTTTATCTTTTTGTAGAATCTGGCACTTAGCTTGCAGCTTCTTCAACTCTCCAAATTCCTTCTTCATTTATTCCCATTTAAATTTCCAAGATGTCAAAATTTCAGCGTATTTCTCCCTAAGGTTCTATATTTAATTTATGTGGGATGGCATAGGAATCATTCCTTCTACAAACATGGAAACCTGTTGCTTCCATTTATCAATCTCTGCCAGCAAAAAGATAGTATTATCTTTGGTGTCATGATGGCCAACTTCTTGTTCATCCTAATCACTGATTTCCAGATGAATTTGAGCTTGTGTCACTATTTCTTTTGTAACAATGACTTTATTTGGTTTTGGTAATTCATCTTCCTCAACCATTGGTTCTTGCGTGACAGTGGCTTATTCTATGGCCTCATCAAATTGTTGATTTAAATTAGGTATTGCTCGTTCTTGTGTAGCAGTGGTACTCTCAAGATGGGTTGGTTCAACAATATTATCCATCACCGGTTCTTTTGTTGCAGTGGAAGCTTCCTGTAAATCAATATTAGATTGCATATTTAAATTAGCTACCACTGGTTCTTGTGTTACAATGGAATTCCCAGGGGTTTTAGCAGTCTGCTTTTCTTCTTCCTTAGCCACTGGTTCTTGTGTGACAGTGGCTTTGTTTCTCTGTGTTTACTCAACCAAATCTTTGTGTATTCTGATTAGTCTTAAATCTGAGGGCTCAAGAAGGGTCACCTCACACCCATCCAATCTATAAATATCCACACACTCAAGACACAAATATTTCTTAAATGTTTCATGTGTTTCAACCTTTTTTAATGGCACAATCTGTCCTCCTAAAATATGGATTGTTTGCACTAAAAAATACAAATCATGAGGTGAAGGCATTTGGGATCCCTTTTATGCTTTTAGCATTTCCAATTTTTAACATACCCCTACCATCCCCAGGTCGGGCTACGCTACTCCAAGCTAGATTTTCTGAACTGAATTCAAATTCTAATAAAGTTTTAATTAACAAAGATGGATGAAATATTCACATGCATAGATCAAGATTCATGATACAACATAAATATTATTTAAGCATGCCATGCATAGCAATAACTAGCAATCAGGCATGTCAAAAATGCACATTCTTAGAGATATTAATCAATACACAGCGAAAATAAATGTATAAGTGGAGAAACACATGACAGAGAGAGCTCTTATATTTAATGAAATGAATCACCAACTGGATGCAGACCAAGGACGTTCCACCCAACCATAGACAATGATGTTACAAGTCTCAAGAACAATGTCACCCTCGAGCCAAGGATATGAATCCACAAGGACGGTTCCAGAGTGTCACTTAGCTTCCCAAACTAGTCAACACTCAAGCTCTCAAAGGCCTCTCATAACACATAGCAATAGAAAGTACACCAAATCTCTTCTACTCAACTTTGACAACCTAAGAGAATGGACCCCCTTCTCTTCCACGCAGTCCCTCAGGTTGTCCACCTCCTTCCATTCCTCTAGTGCATTTGGTCAAGAATCTTCATGCTAGGACTCTCAGTATTTTCAAATGTCAATAAAAATTAACACATGCCAAAGAATCTCATACATGCAAGCATTAACTCATGGCTATAATACACCAATAGTCATTATAGCCAAAAAAACCATGGCTCTTCTCCAACAATTCATCTTTCTTTCCCAAGCCAAAACATGAATGAAGAATGACGAGTGGGTGAAAGAATTAATGGAGAGAGAACATAATGAAAGGTGTGAACAATTAACAATGAGAGAGTGAGTGAAGAAGAAGAAGAAGAAGTACCCCCAAACATCCCACAATATGGGTTTATATATTTATTTTCAAATCAAGAACCACATGGCCTTCTAAAACAATCTCATGTAACCCCTCCTCTCCATTAAAAAATTACGGTAAAATAAAATATAAAATAATACTTAACCCCTCAAGCCCCCTCTCTTGTGGAATCATATCCCCCTATAACTCTTGTCCTTGTCCATCTAGCAGCCATTGATGCATTTATTATTGATAATTATCAAACATTACATTTCCTAGGAACCCTGGCCTCTTTTAATTATTTGGGCACTCTATCCTTTCATAAAATAACAAAATACATTATTTAATATGGGGCTCAAAACCAGGGTATTACATTCCCCTACCCCTTATTTTGGCATTGTCCTAGATACATATACAAAACATAGATCAAAACTTCAAAATGTATTCAAAAATTTGTGGGTAATATGCCCGCATGGAATCTTCATGCTCCCAAGTAGCATCTTCAGGACTGTAGCAGGTCCACTGAACTTTTACTAACTCTATAACTCGATTCTGGAGAAATTTGAATTTTTTGTCAAATATTTGCATTATGTAGACCTAAAATTCTCCCTCTGTCTCTACCTTTCACCTAGATAATATTGGATTGGTACTCTTCTTGTCGATCATCTAAGGCTACGTATATTATTCCCATGTCTTCTAGTGTTGTAGCCTCTTGGATGTTGTGCATGGCCTTCACTTTGTATTTTCTATGAGGGAAATCCTTGTACATGTGATCTTCTTTTCATCCCTAGCATTGGATTGGTGGTCTTCCCCTTTTTCCAAAGGAGTCTTTCTTGGATTCATCCTTAGCATACTGGTTGGGATGGTTTTTATTTGGGATATTGCTATTGAAAGGAGGTTTGAATCCTTTCTTTATTTGGTCAGACTTCTCCTTCTTCTTATCCTTCCAAGATTTATGCAAAGACTCTCTCCCCTTTACTTGCTCATAAAGGTACTTAGACTTCCTAATGGTCTCACTCAAAGTATTGGGTTCATCATATTGAATCTTTTATTTATAAAAGGATGGAAATCCACTCAAAAACCTTTGTATTTTCACCTTCTCATCTTTTATAAACCCCACATACTTTAGCATCCCTAAGAACTTATTTTCATACTCTACCATGGTCATGCTCCCCAGTCTGACTTCAAAGAAATCCTGTATTTTCTTTTCATAGAAGTTCTCTGAAAGGTAATCCTTCTGAAAATATTTCTTGAACTACTTCCAAGTGATCCTACTCTCATTACTGTGCTCAACTTTCTTCAGTTGATCCCACCACAGAGCAACTTCCCCATGTAAATGGTATGTGGAAATTATGGATTCTAGGTTTGACGAGTAGTAATGAAATTGAAAATACCTCTTGAATCCAAGCAACCATGCTTCAACATCATCTTCCCTTTCTCTTTCACCATTAAAGGATGATGGCTTAAGCTTCCTCAACTCTCCTTGCAAACTGTCCAATTCATGTCTTCTTCTTTTGTGCCTAACATGAGACACCTCTGGACTACTTATGGAATATTTAGATGCACAAAATTTCCTTGCTGAGTAGGGAGGTGAGTGATGTCTATGAATTCTGCTATCACTTCTTGAATAACCATCTCTTCTGTGATCATCTCTTCTTTCATGACATCTTCCCTCTTCCTCATGTTTTGAGTTTGATCCATTCTTTGTTTTCCTCTACAACTGATTTAATATTTGAATCACTTTAGAATTTATCTGATTTTGTTCTCTCATCAATCTCTCATTGTCTTCTTTGGAACTATGCACTTCTATTTTCAGGCTTCTCATAGTCTCTATCAATGTTTCTTTCTCCCCTCTACTCTTGTGTCTTTTGGATTCTCTCTGCATTACCAACACTAATATTTTTACCTTTGGCCTCTTTATCATGGTTGTAAGCTCCCTCTCCTTCTTCCATTTCTTGAATATTCATTCTTATACTAGAATGATATGTTTACACCCCCCCTAATTTTGCAAAATATGCAAGCAACCATTTTTTTAGAATTATGCATATTATATAAAACAAAATTGTCAAACAATGCTACAAATCCTTTTTCTTCTCAATTAATGAAGAAACATATTATAATTCTCCATATTATAACAATTCCATGTTATTCTCCTCTAAATCATCTTTCCAATGACTGTAATCTTTCCCCAATTGATATCTGAGCTGAAAGTTATGGCTTCCCGAAAAAATCTCTTTCAAACCCTTTTCTTTGGTTTTGCAATAGGATCTTGTTGAAATATTTCATAGCTCCTTTAACTGGTACATAATTCAGATTCTACATAGGCACTTCCTTCAAACTACTTTCCATGTGAGCACATCTCAAAACCACGGGATTAATCACTCTTTAGCACCTTCCTCTATATTGTTCTACATAGGAGATTGTTCAAACAGAATGTCCAAGGGATGGGTTACTTCTAGGCCCTTCATGCCTCTAATTGACCTATTTACCTTATCATGAGACCAACGTTGGGACCAAGTCCTCCAAACTTTGGCCTTCGACTATTCTCCCTTTTCAATATTCCAACTTTTCTCGAGTAAACTTTGTTGAAACCCTTCTATTAGCTCCACTAGTATATCGAACGGTCGAGATTTGATCTCCCATTGAATGGACAGTCCTACCCAACCTAGAGGCTTCAAGGAGATGAATGATCATGACTTAATCAGGAACTAGGATGGACGGTTCTTAATTATTTTGGTACTTTGGTGCTCTAGGAATTTGGGAAATTACAGTTCTCAAGTCGTTCAACTCCTCAAAGTTTTACCCGTCGAAGAACTTACCCTATATTTCCATTGTTTAATCAGATGGTCAAGAGGAATCCTAGAAGGTCTTAGATCAATGACCCACATGAATTCGTTACTATGGGAATTTGGGAAATTTCAACTCTCGATTCATTCCACTTCCCCGCGGTGATATCTATCGAATTTCTTATGCCATCCTTCCACTTCTTGATCTAACAGTTGAAAAAGGTCCCAAAGGGATCTTAGATCGACGACCTACGTGAATTTTTTACTTCAGTTTTTGAACTTTTGTTGGTAGAGACGTTGGACAACCCTGGAGGCCATACTCTTGGAGATTAGATCACATGCTGATGTCACTTATGGTGACTTGGACCCATGGCATGTGTTCCACGTGTCACTAAAAAATGAACAGGTTGAGGTCCAAAAGGTACTGAATCCAGGTGACACGTGTCCCCACATAGTATCCCTACCATGTGGCATATGACACATCATCAATCGAATTGATGGTCCACCCTCTCTGCTCTAGATCTAATGGCCTGCATTACTCCTGAATTATTACCTTGATCTAATGGTTGATGGGATTTTAGGACTTCAGGCCTTTGTGACTCCAGTTTAAAAATCTCAAGTTGTTCAACCTTCCCTATAGTTACCCCTGCCGAAGGGGTCATAAAATGGCGATGACCGCTTACTGTCAGTTATCACCCCCTCTTAATATATCCTTCCACCATTTCTTTATCTGACGATCAAAATTACTTATGAATTCCTTCCCTTGATCTAATGGTTGATGGAAATTTGGGAGTTCGGTTCTCTGAGACTTTGGGTATTAGCAGTTCTAAAATGGTTTTATTCTCCTAGAGTTAAACTTATCGAAGTGGTTAATTTCGGATGACCCTGACCATCGATTGAGATTTCACCTGAGCCTCCTATCATATCGGACGACCAGTGGGACTTTGTGACCTCAACCTTTTTCATTATTTTTCCTTGTCTCCCATAATCAACAAAGTGACGAAGTTTTGAAGTTTTCCATCTCCTACTTGGCTTTGATCAACGACTGTGATCGCTCCCTAGATCCAAAAGGGGATGACCACGATTTTATGATCCTTTACAAAGGATAACTATCTGAGTGACACTATGGATTATGTGTGATCTTTGCAGTGCTATATTTCTTGAGCTTAAGATCACAAGGACATATCCATTTTTAACCATTATACCCTATCCACAGTTCTGGCCCATACCAGTCTAGTTTTTCAACTTGAATCTCTAATACTAATCTGTAACATACCCATGCCACCCCTAGGCCGGGCTACGCTTCTCCAAGCTCGCTTTTGAACTAAATTGAGATTCTAATAAATTTTTGATTAAAAAAGATGCATGAAATATTCACATGTATAGATCACGATTCATGCTACAACATAAAGAATGTTTGAACATGCCATGCATAGAAATAACCAACAATCAAGCACGTAAAAATTGCACATTCTCACAGATATAAATCAATACACAATGATAATAAATGTATAAGAAGAGAAACACATGACAGAGAGAGAACTTATCTTTAATGAAATGAATCACCATCTGGTTGAAGACCAAGGACATTCCACCCAACCATAGACACTATTGTTCCAAGTCTCAACAATAATGTCACCCCTGAGCCATGGTTATGAATCCACAAGGACAGTTCCAAAGTGTCACTTAGCTTCCTAGATGAGTCAACACTCAAGCTCTAAGAGGCTTCTCAGCACACATATAAATCCAAAGTACAACAACTCTCTTCTACCCAACCTGCACAACCCAAGAGAATGGACCCTCTTCGTTTCCATGCAGTCCCTCAGACTGTCCACCTCCTTCCAAGGCTCTAGTTCATCTGGTCAAGAATATCCATGCTAGGAATCTCAGGATTCATAGCTGTGGGAAAAACTTAACACATGACAAAGCATATCATACATGCATGCATTAACTCATGGCTGGAATACACCAGTAGTCATTACAATGAACAAAACCATGCCTCCTCTTCAACAATTCGTTTTCTTTCCCAAGTCAAAACATGAATGAATAATTAAGAGTGGGTGAAAGAATTAATGGAGAGAGAACATAACGAAAGGTGTGAACAATGAACAATGAGAAAGTGAGTGAAGAAGAAGAAGAAGAATCCCCAAACAACCCACAAGATGGGTTTATATATTTATTTGCAAATCAAGAACCACATGGCCTTCCCAAAGAAGCTCATGTAACCCCTCCTTTCCATGAAACAATTATGTGTAAATAAAATATAAAATAATACTTAACCCCTCAATCCCCCTATCTTGTAGAATCATACCCCCCTATAACTCTTGTCCTTGTGCGTCTAGCAGCTAGTGATGTACTTATTATTGATAATGATCAAACATTACATTTCCTAGGCACCCTGACCTATTTTAATTGTTTGGGAACTCTAGCCTTTCATAAATTAACAAAATACATTATTTAATATGGGGCTCAAAACTGGGGTATTACAAAATTCCCCTGTAAGCCTCTGAACTTCTCTTTTCAATTTAAAATTCTCAAATAATAGGGCATGAATATGACTTTTACATCTTTCAACAACAGGTTCTTGTATTTCAGCATCTCTTTGATTTGGGCTCAAGTTGTCAACTGGTTCTTGTGTTACAACGATAACATTTTATTGTTGTTCATCACCCAATGGTTCTGTGTAACAGTGGATGAAAGAGGATGCAACACAAGAATCTCAATCTATGCCATTTTTAGTTTAGTTGCTTCTGTCGTGACATCAGCCTTGTTTATTCTCCTTGTACTTGGGAAAGTTGATGGAAATGTTGGCAATGGCCTCTTCCTCCTTAATAGCTTTGGCATTGTTTGTGGAGGTTTCTCTGAGAAAATTTCAAATTCATAATTAGGGGCAACATGGGAAGAATCACCATGAAAAGAAGATGATTCTTCCTGTAACTCAATTATATTCTCACTTGGAATCACTATTTCAACCTCTCAAGTCGGTTCTGGTGGAGTTTCTGCCCTTTCAGGTGGCAGTGACCTCTCCACACTTAATTCCTTCATGGTATCTCAAGAAGGCATCTTTGTATCTGTTCCTTCCCTCATTTCTGCCATGGGTTGTTCCACATTTGGTTCTTTTTTTGTATCCCCTCCTTTGTGTTGTGTTGGTTGATTCTCCTCTATCAACTTCTCATTTTCCTCTGCTATAATGGTAGGTGATTTTTCAGGGTATTGGTGTAGATATTCCTTTATCTGCACTCCAATATCTTCCATATTTAAATCTTCTACAATCATAACTCTTGGGTTATCCCTCATTTTTACATCACCATTTCCCTATCCCAGTTCTCCAACAACATTATCTTGTCCCAACTCTTCATTAATTATTTCTCTTTCCTCTCTTTCCCTGTCTGAAATACTCCTGTCACTACTTCCTTCCTCCTCTTCTGATTCATTGCCATCATTTTCATCAACTTCTACTACTCCCCTGGTAATGAATTGATCCCATGTCTAGTTTTTTAGTTCCAAGTATCTCAACACTATTAATTTTATCAGACAATGGTGTGTGACAGAACCTTGGGGAAAACAATATTGTCTTACATAATGTGCCATATTATGCAAATATTCTAACAAATAATAAGGCATATTTATCAATGAGCCATGACGAAGGTGTGACAGTAAAAAAAAATCATATGTGTAAACAATCTTTTACCTACCTTCACATGTAATATATTTCTTCAAAACAATAACAACCTGGTCCCAAGGTTGAGGTAAAGACTCCATTAGGCTGCACTTTCTCTCCTTCTTCCAATAAATTGGTATTTTCATTAGGAATGACTGTCCTTCGTCCAAACCATTTTCTGCCAATGCTGGGAAGCCCCGTAATAGAGGATATAACTGCCTTTGTTACACTAATCTCCAAACTTCTAACATGCGAATGGGTTCCTGTTAAATTCCAGGCGAATTCTAGGGAAATATCACAGTCAAACCCGTCCAACTGCTCGAAATATGCTACCCACCCTGTATCTTCAAATATTTTGTATACTTCTCAGCACCGACGCAGGGCATTGAGGGTTATTGGTTCAAGACGAACTGCAAATCCTCCCATGCTAAACATTATTTTTTGTAATTAGTTGTTACAATATTGCAAAGGAGTTTTAAGTTCAAAATTCCCAACACAGACCCGGGAGCTTCAACATGCATGAGTGCATAGAAACAATGGAAGGATATTTGTTGGTATTTTTTGAAAGGTGGTGGTGATTCAAAATTTGTGGGAAAAATCAACTTGAAAACCATGTTGATTGAATGTTTATGGAAGCAGTTGGTTAATTTATTCAGAGATAATGGGATACCCCCCAACTTGAATCAATGGTATTGGTCGTCTATTGGTGATGTGGAAGGGAGTGGAACAATCATTATTTCACAGTATCATGTCAAACACATGTCACAGTTACCATTCATACCTATAGGTTGTAAACCACAGACACCTACATGCGGGCATTTACCAGCGGCAAGAAAAATATGAGGTGGCGATCATGTTCAACTATACAATAAGTGTTATCAAATTATTAGTACCTTCCATTAATAGATATGTATTATTGATGGCCACAAATGAAAATGGTGGAGTAACTCTTCCAACTAGATATGTTGGAATCGGTGGGGCCATAGTCTTCTTCGTGCATGTTTCATCACAATGTTTCAGCACCAACATATCTGCATTCATTCTTATTAATTTTGCATAGTCTTATTCATGCATGTAGTGTGTTTCATCCAATTGTTTCAACACCAACATATCTACATATATGTACATCTTCATGGTTTACATGTATGTTTGTGTAATTACCCAAATTAGGACTAAGGAAACATCATCCTAGTTTACAAGTTAACTATGAATTAAGTTTTAACATAACACAATGTTGAATGAATAATGAATTGTAGCTTCTCCAAGATTGATGTTCTCATAGGAAATGTAAACAATAGGGATGAATTAATACAAGAGAATGAGATGAAAATGGCATGGAAATGATAAGGAAAAAGGGGAAATTTTAGCACCCAACAATGTCTCACTTGAGTAGATTAACATAGTCTTCTTCGTGCATGCTTCAACATGATGTTTTGGCATGGTTTTTAAGCACCAACATATCTGCATTCATTAATCATTCTTATTAAATATGCATAGTCTTCTTCATGCGTGCAGTGTGTTTCATCCAAGTGTTTCAGCACCATCATATCAACATTCATTCTTATTAATTCTACATAGTCTTCTTCGTGCGTGGATCATGTTTCATCCTGAGCCAGGTGTTTCAGCACTAACATATTTGCATATATGTACATATTCATGGTTTATAGGTATTACTGTTTAATTACCCAAATTAGGACTAAGGAAACATCATCCTAGTTTACAAGTAAACTATGAATTAAGTTTTAACATAACACAATGTTGAATGAATAATGAATTATACCTGCTTTAGGATTGATGTTCTCACGGAAAATGTAAACAATATGGATGAATTAATACAAGAGAATGAGATGAAAATGGCATTAAAATGATAAGGAAAATGGGCAATTTTAGCACCCAACAATGTCTCACTTGAGTAGATTAACAAAGTTATGTGGGACATGAATCCTGACAATGCTCTAAGCCTTGATGGATTCTCAACTAAATTCTATAAACAACCCTAGAACATTGTGGATATGGTTATTTGCATAGAGGGAAAGCATAAGGAAAGATAAGAGATGTATATATTTAGAGTTATAAACATAGATATTTTTAGTGTTTGGCATATATATTTAGTCTCCAAAATGTCATGTTGACTACAATGTGTAGGTGAGCACATGTGACATAAGTTCTCTATTTTGTACCATATTTTCTTGGCATACTCCCAAGATCCAAAATTGATTCAAATTTATTTAAATTAATAGACTTTTAAAAGATTCACCAAGACTTTTAAAAGTTTTTATAATTATGTGAAAATTCACCACAATTTCATAAGATTTTATAATTCTATGAAAGATTCACCCAAATTTTACAAGATTCTATATTTTGGTGAAAGATTCACCAAAACATTATATATGCATATTATTTTATTGATAAAATATACTTCACACTTTCCCATGTGTCATGGGGATTCACCCATTTATTATACATATAAATTTAGGGGGGATTCTTAAAGGTTTCCCTGGTTTACAAGATCCAACCTGAATAAAGATACAAATCCATAGACTCTCCAACTCCAATTGGAGGGAGGCTCCAACCTTAAGGAAGCTCCAACCCCCTATATTCTCTAGCACCAACTAGAAGGAGGCTCCAACCCCCTGATTTACAGTTTCCAACCTAAATGAATAACTAACTCCCTGTATTCTTTGGCTCCAACCAGAAGGAGGTTGAAACCCCCTTTACTTTCCCCTTCCTTCCTCTCTAAAATATAAATGGAGACTCAACCGATCATTAAAACTATCACTGATAATTAACTTGTCACTGTCACTGATAATCAACTTGCCACTGTCACTTCTAATCAACCTATCATTGTCACTGATAATCAACCTGACACTATTACTATCACTAATATTGATACATCGTCATCAAAACCAAATTCATTCACATATACCATATGCCAGTATCACCAATAAAATATCTCATAACATATCCCCAACATCGGAAAGATATGCCTCAAACCATGTGCCAAAGATATGCCTTAAACCATGTCCCAAAGATATGCCTCAAGAAAGTCCCATAACATCCATGATAAATTGTAAACCATGTATCAAATATATACCTCAAATCATATGCCCAAAATCACCAGCATATGTCTTTAGCCATGTGTCAAAGAATCTCCAAGACATGCCTCAAGCATATTCTGTAACGCACCCCGCTGCGGCGTAATAGATTTTTCACCTTTTCTTGAGGGACAGAATCCCCGAAATCCTATGGGGCTTAGTATAGGCTGCATATGCCTCCTCTGCCTTGACAGAGTCTCTGCACGACCTCCCAGTCTTAAGGATCGTTCAGTTTCTTTTATGAGCCGAAGCGGCTCCTTCAATTCCTTGCTGAAATCTCAATTCAATTGATCCATAGGTCCTTCGGAAGTTCCCCTGTGCGAACAGCACTAGGTGTGAGCTCCATGACTCCCAAGTGACCACAGTGCTATGACCAAGGCCTATTCCCAAAGGCTCTTGTCGCAACTCGCTATCTCGTGAGTTCACGATTCGAAGCTCTCGACTCCTCCTTTCCAATATCGCGATACCCGAGGTCACGAAATGGGTATAGCTCCCTTCTGTCAGCACCCTCCATGCATGACCACTGGCTAGGCTAAACACTAGCTCCCGTCGCAACTCACGAATTCACAAGTCGAAGGGTTGAATCTTCGTGCTCTTCCCGTGAGAACCTCCAAAACTTGGAAGTTAGTGAGGGTTGACCTCCCTTTCACACTTCTCCCAACTCGCCACTTCGCGAGTTGTAGCGTCGAGCTCCCGTGCTCATATCTCGTGAATCCCCGAGACGCGAGAAGTCANCCACCTATCAACCATGCAGGCCCCACCTTGTGGTTCTGCCATGTGTCCACACTCATGCCTCAGCTCTCGGCACTTCACGGCTTCTGATGTCGAGAAGAGGTTCTCTCAACCTCCGAACCTATGAAGGCATGATGCACGCGATGAAGCTCCTGATCCAACGGTCCTCCCTTGACCTAGATCCAACGGCTATCCTTGCTCCTCACAATTTCGCCACTCACGACTTGGAGCACCCAACTCCTGGGCTCTCATCTTGCGAACCTCCAAGTTCGTGAGATCCCTCGATTTCTACCACCTGTCCTCCTAAGATGGACAGTCCTGATCTTCTCACGACTTCGCCACTTGCAAATTCTAGGCACCCAACCTTGGCACCTTCCCTTCGTGAAACCCCGAGAAGCAATGTTAGCTTTCCCTCTCACGTTCTCTCTATTCGTAACTTCGCAAGTCAAAGGGTTGAACTCTCGTTCCATTATCTCATGAATCCCCGAGACACGAGAGGTCAATGGGTGTTGACTCCTTTCACTAGGTGACACGTGTCCGCCTATCTATTGCACGGGCCCACCTTGCGGTTCTACCACATGCCCCTCGTCCCCAGCTTCGACACTTCATGACTTCACTTCCCAAAGCACTACCTCCTTTGTATCCCGACACCCGAAGTGCCGAGATCTCGAACTCCACGCTACTCCTTATCGCAACTCACGACTTCGGGACTTTCGGGACAAAAATCTTGACCTCCTATCTATCGATATGCCAAAATGTCAAAATTATGACACGTCGTCAACGTGGGTCCCACAACTGAACTTCCCACATTTTTGTAGTTTCGGACTTCGTGAATCTTGATGCTAAGATTTCGGTTCTTCAACCCACGAAACCCTAAAATACCGAGGTCCAATGCACTTCACCAATAACTGGCTCACACAAATCCTTTTGCCCCTTCGAGACTTCTCCTTTCACGACCTCACGAATCTTGAGGCAAGGGTTTTAACCCTTCAACTCACAAATCCTTGAAATGAGATTACGCGAGTGATCCAACGGTTCTTGTCGACTGAGATCCTATGGTCTGATTTCTCCCGAAATTAAAAATTGAAAATAGGCTTACCGTAACTCCCCTACTCCTCTGCAAGATCTGACGGCTCTCGGGACTTCGTGAATTCTCCATGGAGAATTCTGACTGTCCAATGCCTCCTTGACAACTCTTACGAAGCGAACACGGTAATTTCCTTCGCTGCTTTTTCGGGATTTCAAGAGGATCATTCTTCCTCGTACAGGGTTACTAAGACTTGCGCCTTCAAATCCTTTTCCAGGTTCTTGGTGATCTTACTAAGAAGGGTGTCTCTATGGGGAGATCTATCCAGGGTATTACCTGAGACAGATAAGGGTATAGATTTCTTGAGAACAGACTTGAAGTCTGAATTAATTCAATATGCGTATAAATAGCGATTTATAAAGCATAAGCCATACGTAGTCTTTCCATGATAAGCGTGCAACCACCATTTCTAAATCAAAACACTACACATGCAATCTTATACTCAAACCATTCATAAAAATGCACAGACTGTGAGCATACATGTTAGCATATAAATTTCAAGATGCAAGATGTAAAACACTTATCAGAAATA